>JACOMQ010002206.1:0-25280 GCA_014843705.1 Euphrasia arctica
CGAAGGGAGAAAAATTTCCAGAAAAAAAAAAACGAAATATGCGTACCTCAATCCGAATACGAAGAAGGCGGTCATCGGAGTATTTGGAGTGCGACGGGGAGCCATCGGCCTGCACATGATGATCGAGAATGGGAGGACGATGATGAAGAGGGAAGACGATTCAGAAAAAAAAGAGGAGAAATAATGGTATCGGAATTATGAAAAGAATTTTGAGGGGGGGGCTTTTATTGGGACGTGAAAAAGGTGAAAAGAATACAGCTTTTTTGTACTGTATATGCACTGTTTAAGCCTTGCGTTACGCAAGAGAGAAAAAAAATATCTGAAATTGAAGAATAAAAAATTAATATATTTTGTAGTGTGAACGCATTCTGGGTATGCGATTGGTCACATTGGGAGGCAGAACTTCTCGTTTTATATATGTATAGATTACCCAATTTAATTAATTATTTATATTTCCCCTATTTATTTAATTGATACTACTCCTACTCCGTATCATCAAATACGTCATTCTACTCTTTTTTGGTATTATTATACTTTGCATAATTTAGTAAGAGAGATGCAATGGAAAATAAAATATGCAAACCTAAATTTATACATTATGTAACACATTTTTTTTTGTGCAATTACTTTAAATGAACTTGAATGTTATGTGAGGTATATGAGAAATAGAAAGATAAAAGAGGAAAATCAAAGTATAATAAATGCAAGAACATTGAAAATAAAAAATAAAAAATAATAAACACTAATTGTGTGGCTGCTGGGATTCGAGCCCAGGTCTCCACGGCCACAACGTGGAATTCTTACCACTAAACTACAGCCACAATTTGAAAAATAGCACAATTAAGTGTTTTATATTACGTCTAACCAAATGGAGTACAAATATTTAGATAAAGAAGTTTACGATGATAATTGAATAACCTCAAAACATTTATCTAAACATATTACATACGAACAATAATAATTGTTTTCTTCTTCTAGTGAATAGCATTGGGAGCTGTGAATAATTGGAGTCAACAGCGTCTCATTAATAATCTTGTATGTATTCAAAGAGTGAGTGAGAGAGAGAGACATGACACTGTGGTCCAAATTTTACAATCCCATAACTAATTTTTGACTGCACAATGTAAGCTTTCTCCATTTCTTGTTATATGCTGCCATTGAGAAAAAAGTTTAGTGCATGGAGCAAACAATGTGGCGCCAAATTGACGTGTAATTTGAAGTCAATCTCCTGCAAATCGAATATTTCAAGTCTGAGATCACAAGTAATCGTAGAGTTTTCACTTGATAAACGTTGTATTTTGAATTTGAATTCACCGAGATCAATGATGTTTGATCGGCTTGTCGACTATGTGTGATTTTTCTTCTAGTGTCGAATTGGATATTTGGATCAATTTTAATTTGTTGAGAACATTTGTGCAAAAATGAAACGACCATTAATAGGAATTATTGTGATTGGGTCTGAGCCCAAACCTTAATGGATTGAGTAACAAAACCCAACCCATTTTACAGACCACAGTTTTGGGCCACACATTAAAAAAATGGAATTAAAAAAATGTGTTTCCGTTGCCGGGACTTGAACCCGGGTCTCTCGGGTGAGAGCCGAGTATCCTAACCAACTAGACTACAACGGAATTGTGTACTGCTATAACACACGTGATATTTTAAACCTTAGATTGTATTATTACTATTATTATCCCATGTTTTAAAAGGCATTGCTTTTACAAATTATATTAATCTGATTTTATAAATATAGTGTTATTTTCATTCAAGTGCCAATTGGGAAAGTGTATTCCGACTTTTCAATTGTACTCTTTCACTTTTATTTAAAGGCCGTCGCTTATTTAGCAAAATAAAAAAAAAGTGTTTTATTTTACTACAAAAGTTTTGTGATCTCTGCGATGGAACAAAAATAGTAGTCAGTCGAATAATTATTCAACTAACGCTTGATAAAGCAAGTTAAAATATCTCGAGACAAAGCGAGTAACATATTTAAGGAGTACAACGAGTTGCTTTGTTGGTTGAGTGGATGACTTTCACAACCAAGAATGCAAAACTGGAAAACGACACGAAACAGACTTTCCCATATTAAATTCATATTTTCAACATTTTGTACCAAAAGCAATTCTTTCTATTTTCGTTTCAGGCACTTCTTGTGATGCAATAAAAATTTACGTAATTTATTTCAATAAATTGAATTTGATTTCTGTTCTTAGCGGAAATATATTCTTATCATATATTGTTCGATGCTTTCGTTATTTGACAAAAAACAGTACACTAAAAATAACATTATGCGTAAACGAGTTCTAAAAGTTAAAGCAAGGTTTCCTTAAATGTCAGTTTAATAGTATTGCCATAATATATTTTCTTTTAGACGAAAAAATAAAAGAATGAGATTGCAACAATAAATATATTTTTGTATCTTACACGTAATTGAGAAATTTATGGAATATATATGTTTATAAATATGCTTCAATAGTTCTAAGTTCCAACTTCCAACACAGCCATCAGAAGCTGCTCAGGCTTAATCAATTATTTTCCTAATTCTCTGTTGAGGTACTAATTGCATTTCACTATTTTATTATTAGAAATGCATTTGATTTATGAATCACACACTTAATTTTACAACAGAAAAAAGTGTTGAAAATTGACTTTAAGCAGTGAATTTTATTTCAGAATGCTCAACTTTATTTTTATCTAGTGTTGTAGTATGTTTTTATCAGATTTTCATATAAATTATTAATTATTTTTTGAATTTAAAATTCAAACAATAATTTGTTTCAATTTTATTTGGTGCTGTAATAATACAGGAGAGGCTAAGACACCGAGGACAACAAAATGGGTATATAATTTTTTATTTTTTTTTTATTATTATTAAAACAAGATTTCACAAAAACTCAAAACTTAGAAAAGATTTTTTACTCTGTTTCAATGGTGAAGGCAACCTGGTGAGCTTCTTCAAGAGGAGACTGAGACAGATAAGCAGGAAGAACGAGGACGAGAGCGGAAATACCGAGCAAGGTAACAAAAACGGAGTATCCGAAAGATGGAACTTTCTCAGCGGCCAAAACCACTGGGAAGGCCTGTTGGACCCATTGGACCCGGACCTACGCCAATACTTGGTCCACTATGGATCAATGGCCCAAGCAACTTACGACGCTTTCAACTCTGAGCAGGCTTCCAAACACGCTGGAAGCAGCCGCTATGCGAAAACCGACTTCTTCTCCAGAGTCGGGATGGAGAAGGGAAATCCTTACAAGTACAAAGTCACGAAATATATCTATGCCACGTCATCGGTTATAGTACCTGAAGCATTCATCATCAAGTCTTGGTCTAGGGAAGCTTGGAGCAAGGAGTCGAACTGGATGGGGTATGTAGCTGTGGCCACAGACGAGGGAAAAAGGGCATTGGGTCGAAGGGATATTTTGGTTGCTTGGAGAGGGACTGTTCAGCAACTTGAATGGGGCGATGATTTGAAATTTCTGTTGGTTCCTGCTCCAGATATATTCGGGGGCGATGAAGCTCCCAGGGTGCATTCTGGATGGCACTCGATTTACACTTCGGACGACCCAAAATCACCTTTCAACAAGACGTGTGCCAGGCGACAGGTAAAACCATTAAGTAGTTAATAGAACACTTGAAACAAAGGAGTTGAAAGACTATAGCAAGTAGAAGGGGAAAAACCAGATCAACAAATTCGGAATAATAACAAAAACTTCTATCAATGAATGATTTTTGCTTATGAAGATTTTCTTATTATAATTAGTCAACAACTATTTATAACACTTCTAATGGCATTTAGGTTCTTGGAGAGGTGAAGAGATTAGTGGAACAGTACAAGAAGGAAGATATCAGCATAACCATCACAGGGCACAGTTTGGGGGCGGCAATTTCTACCTTAAATGCTGCTGATATAGTTTTCAATGGATACAATAGGCCCCGAGACATGCCCAACAAGGCATGTCCCGTCACAGCCTTTGTGTTCGCAAGTCCACGAGTTGGGGATAAGAGCTTTCGTGAGCTTGTCCAAAACCTAGAGAATGTGAACATTCTCCGAGTCACCAATGCCCGGGATATTGTTCCAATTTACCCCACGATAGTCATAGGGTATAAGGACGTTGGAGAAGAGTTGGCCATTGACACTGCAAAGTCGAGTTACTTAAAGATCGGGGATGTCCACAGTTGGCATAGCTTGGAGGCTTATTTGCATGGAATTGCTGGGACAAATAGAAAAAATGGGGAATTCAAACTGGAAGCTGTAAGGGATATTAAGCTTGTTAACAAATATATGGATGGGTTGAAGAACGATTACTGTGCTCCGGTTTCCTGGTGGTGTGAGAAGAACAAATGTATGGAGCAGAAGGAAGATGGGTCTTGGGAAATAATGGATGATATATATGAATGATAATTCTAGAAGATTGTTTTTTAAGTGCAGGACCAACCTTAATATCATGTTGGGTTGATATGAATAAATGTCCTCTAAGAAATCTATGTAATAAACTAGTACTCCCTCCGATCCTAAATAATACTCATGATGTGCTTCTAATCTCATTGCTAATGTACAACCCAGAATATGATATTTTTCAGAATTTATTAACAGCACAGAAAAAAATATATTGAATGACTCCTTTAATTTTGAAGGTATAAACCATCAGACAATGTAGCTATCAAATTCATTTTGTTAAAACATATATCTGATAATGATTTTGAACATGTCTTGTTTAATAGATATATCAAATAGAAGAAGCAGCAGACTATACCACATTCGAGGTCACAATGTTTTCCAGCACTAAACGAGATGACTGCCATCCTCCATCACGCCTTCTGTAATTGGTAAATCACATCAAATCCTGCCCAATTGGAAGATACAAAGAGTAAGCAAATTAATATATCGATACTTTCTCTATTCACTTTAATCATGTATGTATAGGCACGTGAGAGCTTACCACTAACTGTGGCTACTGCTTAACTTGCAGCGAAGCCTCAATGCGTTGGATCAGCTGTTCTGCTCCCATTGCACCCTCCTGAAAATTGGTGTACATATATTTAATAAATAAAAACACAAAAGTGGTAAAAATGTTGCTAACAAATTATTAACTCTATCTGCAAACCCTTGGAGTAGAACTTTAATCAAGGTAAATAAGAAACATCGTTACTTACAAAGCGATCACACGGTTCACCATCCTTGAACAAAACAAAGGTTGGTAATGCTTCTATTTTGTACTTGTTGGCAATGGCGGGATACTTTTCCGTGTCTATTTTCACTACCTGGATTTTATCAACCATTGTACCACTGACTTGCTCCAGGATCGGAACCATGAACTGGCAAGGACCACACCTAGAATAATGTATAAAAGAAAAACAGAATTATATTCATCGAAATAACTTTAGAGAACTTTGAAACTCAAATGTTGGTGCTCTGAGAGATTACAAATATGTTGAAACAAAAATGAAATAAGAAACTCACTGAGATGCAAACACTTACAATTAAGAAATCAAGACAATATTCCTCAGAAAAAGAAAGAGAATTGAGTAAAACATATACACATACAAGAGACATTACCAAGTGGCATAGAAGTCAACCAACACCGGTTTATCAGACTTTTCCAACAACTCGTCGAACGAAGAAAATGACTGCTTCGTTGATGCAACCTGAGTGTGTAAAAAAACCAACGTATTAATTACTGTACATCGTTTAGACTTAACAAAATCAATTTCACAGTATCGAGACAAAGGTATCTCGAATAATGCTCAAGAAATCAGTCAACATTTTTAAATTTGGATACAGCTGCTCGTGTACGAAAGTGTTACCAAGACAGGTGCATAATTCGGATAAACCTAAAAAGTTAGATAGTCTAAGTTCTAACCAATGCTTTTATTCTTGTTGTACACCTTATTATCCCTGAGCTATCTGTTTTGCAATGTCGGAAACCTATGAGATACTTCCATACAAAAATCGAAAAAATACCAAAAATACAAACTCCTTTTTCCCACAAATCAAACCAGCGTAGCTGAAGCAATTCTCCTCATTTTGAAGATGCATAAAAACAAATTTTTTATTACAAATAGCAGATTTAAACACACAAAAAAATCCGATAATCATAAAATCCCATGAAAATGCAGAACAAAAACCTACACCAAACATCCGAATTAATAAAATAAACGTTCAGCAAAAACAATTAAAAACCAATTTGATAATTACCACCGTTAGTGCTCGGGGGCGAAGCTTAGGCTTGACGCAATGGCTTCGGAGGCTGGAAATCCGTAGCTCTCCGCAGGAAGGAAGAGAGGAGAAGTGAGCGATTTTTGAACTTGTTGATGGAGGACAATACGACGACGTTTTAATAACGACAGAAGCTGCCGCCGTTGCTGAAATCGCCATTTTTTCTAAACAAAATCCAGATGCGAGAATGCCCAAAACCAGGGAGGAAAGAATTTTGGAGATAAAATACGCTCGAGGTTTTTCGTACCGATTTGAGAAACGGGTCGCAATTACTATATTGCCCTTTCCTAGCTATCTTTAATTTAAGTCTATTTTTATCATGAAAAAAAAATAATTTAATTAAAAAATAGTTTTATGATTTTTATATATAATTAACTTTTAAGAAATATTTTAAGTGTTTAATAATAAATATGAGAAATATCAAAATGAAAAATGAGACTAAATTGATTTTTGCATGCAAGTTACAATCCATGAAAAATGTAATCTCAAAGCAATGAAGCACAGATACTAGGGTACAATAATTCCTTCCGGGCACCGTCCTTCGTCTAGTGGAAAACCCCGATCCAACGGACTAAAAACCATCAACCATCGCTCGTCAGCGTGAAGGCAAGAAGCACGATGAAAATGGAGAAGAAAATGGTTGCGCCGGAAAACAACCACATGGCTTTACTTTTCGGTTTCTGATTACCAACTTCATTGCTCAGCTCCACTTCTTTAAGAAGCTCCCTAACTTCATCCATGTCGGAGTCTTTAGCTGCTTGTACTAATCTGCTCTGAATTTTCTCGAGTTTGTAGAGTCGAGCATACCTGGACCCGTCTCTGGTGGGCCAGAATAGACCAACCATCTTCCACAAAAAGAAGCCCATATAAATGGCCACAATGCAATCGACAGTGTAATGGTGGCGCTCTCGGACTTCTCTTTGGGCACTGTGGGCTACAAGCAACCAGATAAGTACTGATGTGTATCCTCCATAAGCTTCCTGCATTTGTTCCCAAGTAAAAAACACTATTCAGAAGTTCAAGCATTACTTTCTTGAGGAATGTTTCTGTTTTTGTTTCACAAATTACACCACTCAAAACTCAAACGAAAGGATGAGATGTTTTTCGCAATTAGGCTATAATCCATTAATATGATGGGAGAAGATTTTAAAATTTTATAGATACCGTCCATGCCATAGCCGTCAAGACTGCAACAAGCATATGACCACTGTACAACAAATCATTGCACCCGCCTCCGGCTTTCTTCAGAAGATGGTACCATGCAGACGATCCCTCAGAAGCTGTAGGTCGAAGAAATTCAGCAAGAAAGTTCATTAAACCCCAATTCGGTTGGAAGTCAGCACCATATTCCCCGGTGACACCTGGAACAGAGCAGATTAAAGTCGAAAGCAATGAGAACTTTTCCAGTATATTATGGAAAACGGATTATAGATTGAACTATAGATTTCGAGAAAGAGACCATAAGCTACATCATGCTGAATGATATGGCGAATAGCATTAGAATCTTTAGCATACGGTACATAATATTTCCGAGCCCAATAGTGCGGGTGTGCAGGCACTTGGAACCGAGCCGATGCACACCAAGGACGAGGCGAGGGCAAAATAGTCGAAACAAAAGCTATCGCCCGAAGAAGACGACCAATGCCCATGGTGAACATGTACCGAGCGGCCAAGCCAAGCCCAGGGGCCTCGACTGAGTTGAACAGGACTGAAAAACCGAGCATTATGAACAGCATCAAGAAGTGGTGTAACCCGATTATGCGAGCTCTCAATACATCGACCGCCGCCTGAGGTAGCTTCTCGTTTAAGGCCAACAGCAACCATTGCCCGACATCGGGAAGAGGCGGAGTATCCCTGTTCAACATTTTTGGTAAATATAACAAAGATCCAAGTTACTGTAAAACCCTAAAAATAGTCTGACAATTTCACCGATCCTAATTTGGAAAAAAAATTAAATCTCAGATGCAGTTGAATAAAACCCCCATCTCAGATTACAGAGAAATCTCAGTTACCAAATTCAAACAAAAAGTAAAAAGCCCCAAATATTTTTGGTATATTTCATTTTCGGAACACGTACTTGTGCCAATCGAGACCGAGAACGGCGGTGACGGAGCGCACCGAAATCATTTCGAACAGCAGAGCGGAGAGCATGAAAATGATCGACAGGATGAAGGGAACGGCGGCGCGGAGCTCCAGAGACCAGTGCTTGTAAAACGGGATGCGAATCACGGCGGCGATGGCCAGCGCCGCCCAGAGAGCCGGCTGCAGGCGCTCGTGCCACGCCGGAGAGATGTGGCGGAGGTAGTCGACGGAGACGTAAGCTATCGCGGCGATACCGAGACCGGCGCCGCTGCGCCGCCGGGAGATCGGCGAACGCATCGATGCTATTTGTGTGGGAGAAGGAAAGTGAAGTTCAGTGCGAGCTCCGAGACTATCATGTTTTTCACGCAAGTGTCTTTGTCTCTCGAAATTATTTTTATTTAATTTATTAATTACTAAAAAAAGGTTTTGAATTTTAATTATAACTAATCTCCTGTTAATATGGATCTTATGAAAAGTGAAGTAAAATATCTTTAATTGTGTTAATCTTTCCGATATGTCATTAATATTTTAAGTGCATTAGTTTAATATTTTAGTTTGGTGGTTCTAATTAATAAATTTTATCTAATTTCAATTAATTGAATGAGATTGTCTAATTTTGCTTGTTTTGATACGAGAGTTTGTTTTTTCGATACTATCTTATTTATTATGTTCAATCCAAAAAAACAATCCACATTATTTTTAGGAATTTTCAAATCTAGTTTAAGCTCGCCCTGTCACGCTAAATTCATAATATCAATATATACATAACGTAATATTATTTTAGTATGTTCCATTTTCATATATTTTGGAGCATAATTTTAGTTTCTATTTATTATTATTAATATTATTAAATAATACTGAAATAGTAAATACATATTTATCTTGGGATAAAAAATCGCTTGCGCAAGAAGGCCGGTAATATGTTCAATATAAATAATATTCATTTCATTAAATAAAAAAATTTGAGAATTTAAATTTGCTACAATCATAAAAAAAAGAAGTAAAATTATAGCACTATACATACACAAAAAAAAATCTCAAAGATATATACATTTACAATGTTCGACTCGTCGAAATAGAGCGTGACACGCAGTGACGGAGCCACACTAGGCCCAGGGGGGTCACTGGGCCCCCCTGAGATTTTTTTTTTTTTTTTACTATTATACCTTTATATATATTGTATATACTAATGTGTGTTGTTTGTGTCTTAGAAGTTAGAAGTGGGCAAGTGAGCCCCCCTAGTTAAAAAAACAAACAAACTAATGTGTACCTAATTCTATACGGCTATCCAACACTTGTGTATGTGCACTGTGTGGTGTTATTTAAGTACAAAATTTACACTTACTTTTATAAATTAAAAAGGTATTTTTTTTATTAATTGAGGGTAAAATTTAAAAATTATGATTGAAATTATAATTTAAAAAGAAAATTAAGTAATATTTTTAGAACATACATACGAGTTGAAATGAAAAAAATTAAAATATACACATTAAATTCGAATATAAAGAGTATTTTATTATATTGATGTTAAAAATAAATCTATTAGTTAAATTTTCAATATTTTTTACTATAATAGAAAATTTTAATTTTTTTTAATTAAATTTTTTAATTTTTCTTAATAAATGAGCTATAATTTTTTTACCATAAATATAAATCTCTTATCTCATTCATATATTTACTTATTATTTAAAATTTAATAGAGAGAACTTTAATTTTTTAATTTTAATATAATTAAAAAAATATTATCGAAATTAGTTTAAAATGGGCCCCCCTGAGCAAAATTTTTGTATCCGTCACTGGTGACACGAGTTGACCGAGCATCGAGCCTTTTATTGACCTTTTATCGACACTAAAATTTGGGCCGTCGCTGCCGCGGCGTGAAGGCCTCGAAAATAAGCATCGTCATGATTACGACGGGAATGAAGAGGAGTATGAGCGGCGGCGGCGGCAGCGGCGGTAGGACCAGCGGAAGCAGCAGGATGGACGCGGCGATCGAGACCATCAGCGCTACCTCCTTCACTTTAATTATGTTTGACATTGACAGCTTTAATTATTTGATCATCTTCTAGCATCACTTTAACCAATTTTTTTACATCATTTGTTAGTGTGTGTTCTACTTAATTGAGACACAGATTGTGGGTAGAATGAATATAGGATAGTTGCACCTTAAAAGGGGAGGTGCTTGGGCATTTTGGGCATTTTAGGTTCAGTAATACTTACCATTGTATTGTATTGTGTGGAAAAAGAACAAATGAGTTAAAAAATAAAATTTATTGATTAAAATATTTAGTGTTTAAGAGTTTTTATTTTTGTGAAATACAGTAAATAAATCAATATAAACAAAGTGAAAACAAAAAAAAAAAAAAAGCCAAAATGTATAGCATCTTGTAAATTATAAAGAAATAAAAATTAAAAATTTACTTCTTTGAATTTATCAAAAAATAAAAAATTAATTGAGACTATGTCGTAATTAAAAAAAAACTTTTCTGACCAATTTGACGCGTCACCGTAAAAAAAAACTTCTTTAACGCAATTTGATGTGTATCGTCACCGCCAAAAACAACTTCTCTAACGCAATTTGAGTGTGTATCATCACTGCCAAAAAACTTCTCTGAATTTGACGCGTGTATCTTTACTTTATGGGTGCGAAATTTGATGTGTGTATCGCCAAAAAAAACTTCTCTGAATTTGATGCGTGTATTTTTACTTTGTGGGTGCGAAATTTGATGTGTGTATCGCCAAAAAAACTTCTCTGTCGCAATTTGTATGTCACCGCCAAAAAACCTTTTTCGAATTTGATGCAATTTGACGCGTGTATCTTTACTCCGTGGACGACCGCAAAAAAAACTTCTCTAAATTTGACGGTGTATTTTTACTCTGTGGACGCTTGTAATGAACGCATGTTTTGTTTTGTTTTTCTGAATTCATTTTGATATTAATTATGTTTGATTTTATATTTTTATATAAACAATTAAAAAAAATTACTTCTATGAATTTATCAAAAAATAAAAAAAAATAAAAAATAATTTTATATAAAAAAATAAAAAATAAAAATTTACTTCTAATTTATCAAAAAAAAAATTAATTTGTTTTGTTTTTCTGAATTCATTTTGATATTAATTATGTTTGATTTTATATTTTTATATAAACAATTAAAAAAAATTACTTCTATGAATTTATCAAAAAATAAAAAATAAAAAAAATTAATTTTATATAAAAAAATAAAAAATAAAAATTTACTTCTAATTTATCAAAAAAAAAAAAAATTAATTGGGACATGTATGTCGTAATTAACGTCACCGCCAAAAAAACTTCTCTGAATTTGACGCGTGTATCTTTTTATGAACGAGTGTATCTCGTAATCAACGTAACCACATGTTTGGTTTTATTTTTGAATTCATTTTGATATTAATTATATAATAGTTCGGTTTGATTTTATATTTTTATATAAAAAAATAAAAATAAAAATTCTCCAATTCATCGTAACTGTGACTTAAACCGAGAAATGTTTTGTTTTTGTTTTCTTAATTCATCCCTGTGTTAAACTGCGGATCTTGGTTTTGTTTTTCTGAATTAATTTTGATATTAATTATATAATAGTTCGGTTTGATTTTATATTTTTATATAAAAAAATAAAAATAAAAATTCTCGAATTTATCGTAACTGTGTCTTAAACCGAGAAATGTTTTGTTTTTATTTTCTTAATTCATCACCGAGAAATGTTTTGTTTTTGTTTTCTTAATTCATCTCTGTGTTAAACTGGTGTATCTTCTAATCAGTTGTTTTTGTTTAGTATTTTTTTACCATGTTTGGTTTATTGTTTTACATGTCTTAAAATAAGAAATACCCGGTGGGTCAACAGTTGGCGATCAATATCTATGTGACTCCATTCAAACATATTCAATATAAATAATATTTATTTTATTGAATAAAAAAAAAACGAGAATATAAAATTGCTACCACCATAAAAAAAAAGTAAAATGAAAGCATTATATAAAAAAAAAGATATATAAATAATATTTATTTTATTAAATAAAAAAAAAACCAGAATATAAAATTGCTACCACCATAAAAAAAAGTAAAATTAAAGCATTATATACAAAAAAAAAAAAGATATATACAATGTTCGTTGAGCGTGACACGAGTCGACCGAGCATCGTACCTTTTTTCGACTGCTAAGATTTGGGCGGTTGTTGCCGCCGCGTGACGGCCAAGTAAACAAGCACCACCATGATTACAACGGGAATGAAGAGGAGTAAGAGCGGCGGCGGCGCCAGCTGCGGCGGCAGGACCAACGGCAGCAGCAAGATGCACGCGGCGACCGAGGCCATTAGCACTACCCCTTTCACGATATCCACCCAACGCAACATCAAGAGGCTCTTCGGCATTTGTTGATTTTGACTGTGATTTTGTTTGAGAATGACGCTTTGATTATCTGATCATCCTAGATCCTCTTCTATCATCAACAAACCAATTTCTTAAATCATTTGTTTGTGTGTGTTCTCCTTAGTCGGTCATGAGAAGAATGAATGAGGATAACTCACCATTTAAAGGGGTGATGTGAGGTTACTTTGAGCATTTGGGTCGAGTAATACTTAGTGGTATTGTGCTAAAGGAAAATCAAAAAGTTTAAAATAAAATTTATAGGTTAAAATGATTTGTGATGCGTGAGTTTTTTACTTTTGTGTAAAAATAAAATTTATTGCGTTAAAAAGTTTTATTATCATTACATAAAAATAAAAAAATAAAAATAGGTTTGGAAATGATACATTAAAAATAATAAGTTAGAAAATTCTGTTATCATGAGATAAAAATAAAAAAATAAAAAAAGGTTTGGAGATTACGGTGAAAATAA
Organism: Euphrasia arctica; assembly: GCA_014843705.1. Lineage (NCBI taxonomy): Eukaryota > Viridiplantae > Streptophyta > Magnoliopsida > Lamiales > Orobanchaceae > Euphrasia > Euphrasia arctica. The sequence goes on from JACOMQ010002206.1 coordinate 13,158, forward strand.
TAAACAAACAAGCAGTAAAGAAATATCTCTTGAGATAATCTAGTAAAAACAAAAATTAAAACATATGTTAGAATTCATATGAATTCAGAGCGACATTTTTATTTTTATTTTTATTTCTATTTTTATAATTTTTTACTTGTAAAAATATAAAATCAAACTCAACTTTATTTTTAATTTTTTAATTTTTAATTTTTTACTTATAATTATAAAATCAAACTTATAAATCAAACTTATATTGTCTTAAAGGAAAATCAAAGAGTTAAAAATAAAATTTATTAAAGAGTTAAAAATAAAATTTATTGATTACTTTCATGTAAAAATCACGTCTCAAATGATTTGTAAAAACAAAAACCAAACATGCATCTACAAGATAAATAAATACGTTTGGAATGATGGTAAAAACGAAAGTAACAACTACACAAAACGTGTGAGACAAAATACGTGTGAGATGATGGTAAAAACAAAAGTAAAATAAAAAACGATTATATAATTAATTTCAAATTTTTAATTAGAATTATATAATTTATCTAATAAATATAAATAACATTTTAAAATATTAAAAATATTAAATTCAAAAATATCAAAATATTATTAAGCACACATTAATTTAAGAAAGGTTGGATAAATTCAGAGACATTTTTATTTTATTTTTTGTTTTTTATATTTTATGTATATAAATATATTTCAGAAACATTTTTATTTTTATTTTTTATATTTTATGTATATAAAATATAAAATCAAACTAATGGTTAAATTTTAAATTAGAATTATATAATTTATCTGATAAATATAAATAACATTTCAAAATATTAAAAATATCAAATTATTATTATATAATTTTAAAATATTATATGATATTCTATTTTAAAATATAAAATAGAATAAAATATAAATTTATTGTGAATAAAAATTAATCTATCTCAATTAATTATGCACTTCCTTTTTACAAGAAAAACACATAATTAGTTGAAACATATTAAAAAAAAAATAGAAATAAAAATATTTTATAAGTATATATTTTGTGTGGTTTAGTTTTATACATAACAAACTTAAATAAAAAATAAATAAATAAGTAAATAACAAAACAAAATCACATAATTACTACTATCAACTTTAAAATTTTCATAAATGTGTACAGTTTAATATGATTGAGTATATTTGGAAAGAAAAAAATGACATGTACTTGAAAAATATATTTAGCTCTTTTTGATAAATATATATATTGTAAATAAGATGTGTGAAAAAAATGTTTTCATTATACAATATTTATTCTTGTAAAAAATATTATTCTCAATTAATTTATTTTTAATTTAGAATTATATATTTATTCTTTATTTTTTGGTCAAAAAATAATACACAACTCTTAATATACGTGGCCATAAAACGAATATTAATACTATAAATGAATATTGAACATAAATAAAAAAGTAAAAAAATTAATTAAAAACACAATAACACCAAAACTGAATTTAATGGGTTGGAATTTAATGGGTTGTTACAGGCTGCGGCTCATGTCTACAGTAAAAAAATGTGGAAACAAATTCACTCTAAAAAAATATTGCTGTTAAAAAATCAAACCAAAAACTGTAACTAATAGTAACTGTATACCTATGTACACTAGAATAATACTATGAAGCTAAGAACCATCACCACCACAAGGTCGGCTGCAAACTCTCCCAATCTGAGTGAAAAGCCATTGCAGAGGATTCGGACCATCTTCTATCTCCGACGACGGAGGCGTCGGCAGAGGAACCTCCGGCGGCAGGTGGCGGTGAAAAGCGTCGACTGCGGCTCCCACACCGTCCTCATTTTCTATGCACTCTGCCAATTCCATCGCTCGAGATTTTACCTGTTTTGAGGGCATTTTAGTAATTTTGCAAAGTTTTGGCACACTTTTCAAATAAACGAAACCGATTTTGGACACAATTAAGTACCTCTGGCTGGAGCATGAATGTTATAGCTTCTGAAAGGGAGTCGACGCTGAGCTGTGATATGGGGATCGGAGAAGGTCCGAGTCCCTCGTGGTATATTCTCTCCCCCCAGAAAAACTGATCTCCGAAGAAGGGCACAACAGTTGTCGGGCACTGCATTTCATTCGGATTCAACAATTAAAAGCTCCGTTTATAATCTTAAGGATTAAAATGTTACAAGGAAAACTGAAAACTTTACCCCGGCTTTTAGCCCCGTTGCTGTTGTTCCAGCTCCACCGTGATGAACCTTCGTAAACAAACCCGTTTTTATAGACGGAAGCATCAGCAAATTTAAAAAAAAAAAAACGATGATAAAGATTGAATTTTTAAACTCACCACAGCCGAACACTTGGGAAACAGCCAGTCGTGAGGGCAATCCACGAGAAGGAAAACATTGTCCGGAATATTTGAATCTGCGAAAAAAAACCCAGAAAAAATATTAATATGCTACATAATATGGCAAGTGATAAAAAATTGATGAAAGAACTTACGAGAACCAAGATCACCCCACCCTCGATCGATTATCCCTCTCTGCCCTGTGTTCTTTAATGCTTCCAAAATGATATTTGTAGTTTTGTACGAATCCTCCAAGGGCTATCAGGAAACCAACATATATCAACTGAATATAAATTTGATCAGACAAGAACATGCGCTATTTATTATAATCGTACCATGCTTCCGAACCCAATATAAATCGGTTGAGATCCCTTTTGTATCCATTGAACGAATTCATCGCGTGGTTGGTACTTTGATCCAAGATCCAGAAAACAGTAACCAACAACATCGACCAACGGGCCCCAGTCTGCAAAAATAAGTCTTGAGAATTCATTAAAAAGGGGGAAAATAAAAGAAAAAAGTATCGCACGTACCGTTTGGCTTGGGCACAAGATGTGGGCTCCACATGTAGCCCGTTGGGAGGTGAGAAATTGAGCCGTGGTAGGTGGTGAAGTATGCAATAGGGGGAAGTTTCAGCTTATTCTTCCGGAAGTCGTTTATATGACCTCTTATGCCCCACCATATCAGCAAATCCACAAGAATGTACGAAAGCTGGACCGAGCAAAAAATACGAAGAAACTTAGTTAATTTAAGAATTCCAAATTGAAATATCTACATGGAGCAGTAAATATCGTACCCAGTATCCTGCACTTTGAGGTACTCTTGCTAGCGGGTGAGGAAATGCATATGTAGGCCTGTCTATTTAACACATCGGTAAGTAATCTTATTTTTATCGTTAGTTACTGAACCAAAAACATTTCTCTAATTTTGTGATAATTACAAAACGACCCTCGAGGTTCAGCCAAATTACAGAAAACAAGTTACAAGAACATTAGTCCTCTAACATACACCATCATATATAATTGCAATTAAGTCACTCTGACTCTTTAAATATTACAAATAGCCACTTCTCTTCTTGGAATAACATCCCTCGGCTTCAAAGATGGGGCTATAAGTAATAATAAAATATTTGCTGACATCAGGTGTAACTACGGTTGGGCGAACATAAGATGGAACAAAACCTCAAGGGTGTTGTTTTTATGATTTTGACCGTTGGCTGGGTAATTTTTGTAATTATCCTTAACTATTTTGTATGCAGCAATAAGAAATTCAAAGAAAGATAAACCGATTACAGACAAGACAAACACAAATAGGAACTTGTTTTTGAGCTTACGTCCATGGCATCGTGAAGAAAATGTGCAATGGAACACCGAGAGCTTCAGCCACATGTGCATGTCCTGATAAGAGTAACATAATATACAAGTGAAACATTAATAAATAAACGATACGAGCTTCTCAACTGTACTACTCGTTGTTGACGATGTAAAAATCAAATGCAAGTATTGTAGTTAAAATTTCAAACATATTCTCACCATAAGCAGGAGGATTTGCAATGATTGCCTGAGCCCTGAACGGTTCGCCAGTGATAGGATCGGGTCCTGTGCACGCTGGAAGGAGGGATTCGATAATGGCCTTTATTTGTTTACGTTGAATAGAAATCTCTCCAGGTGCCGACGGAATAAGACCTTTATTTCTGGCCATATCTACAATCGCATAAAATAAAATTCAATTAAAAGTTATTCACGATGTAATTTTGAAACAATTTCGGGATTTTGTACGCGTCTTAGGAATCTCTTACATCCAGCCAAGACACGAGGATCGCCGCCTAGCGGGTAAAAATCAACACCGGCTGACTTCACAAATCCACGGAAGTTTGAATGAGTTGCCAACCTTACATGATGGCCATATTCCTGTCGTCACAAAGAAATTGGAGTTAAAATAATTACCAAACAAAAATTACTATATAGTTTCACATGAAGGAACTAAGCTTCTCTTAGGCACACGATACATTTGAATTTCCAAAATTTTAACTATCTAAATGCTCTAAGTCTTTGCTACGCAGAGAAATTCTCGGGTATTTTATTATCAAGTGCTTAAGATGTGATTTTCACCAAACTATTTACCACGAAAATCGTTCCAAAATTCTTCAAACTATTTTAACCACAAACAAAAGTAGTCTTTAATTTTAAGAGTGATTGTAGAAGAGTAAAACCACTAACATTGTACCTGAAGCCTCTTGGCCATAGCTAGGAAAGGCTGAACGTCACCTCTTGTCCCGACCACAAGCAGTGTAATCTTCAGCTTTGGAATAGGTTTGTTGTGATTGGTGGTCATGATATAGTCGGGCGTAGAAGGAATATCCTCAATGTGATGGAACTCCAATAGCTCGGATGCTCCGGGAGAATCCTTAGTGAGGTCAACTTCCACCGTCCCGTCCTTCTGGATCTTCACTAAATTCACAATCAACTCTTTCTGTTGGAAAAACGTAAACATAAACACACGAGGGAGAAAAACTAATACTACTAGAATGCAAATTTCACCTTCTCACGTTCCGAAAGTTTATCCAATTTCCGGGCAGGCATTGGGCTACCCCTTCTCTCAACCATAGACCTCGAAAACTCGAATTCTTGGTTCTCAAGAAAGAGGTTCCTGTGCACGGGTGCCGTGATACAATGATCTAAACCTGGAAAACAACGCAAATCCTCGAATGAGAATGCACCATTTTCAGTCATGAAGGCAAAATTAATTACAAGAAAGGAAAAAAGCAAAATGCTAACCTCTTCGCACCTGAGGCGAAGGACTGAAATTCGACTGGGAAACCTCAACAACAGACGAAGACTGCAACAAGACCGGACATTCGCCGTTCCTTGGAGGTGTAGAACACAAATAGGATTGTTCGTAAACATGCCCCCCGTCGAGAGCATGAATTTGGGTTCTATCTGCCCCAGTTTCTAAAGCTTCCGGCACCTCGTAACTCCCATTACTATCCATCTCATCTGTGTTCTTCGTCGAAATCCTCCCCCAATTTTCAACTGAACTCTCTGCATAAAAACCCCACATTCATTTTCCAACCAACCATAGAAAACATATAGAATGAAAAGAGGAGAGAGATACAGAGTCGACTAATTCCAAAATCAAGAAAAAAATCCCAAATTTCCACAAGATTTATTAATCGGAAAGGCGGCAATCGAGACCTACGAAAAGGGCCATAGAAAAAGTTCGGTTTTTTTTTGGTTGCACCACCAAACTCTTCGAGATTTCAAAACACCTACCACACACACAGTTCCAAGTGCTCGGCGTTCGGTGAAAGACCAGAAAAAAGTTCAAGAATAAACTCAGAAATAAAAATACTGTATGTTTTTTTTTCACATAAAAAGATCTTCAATCGGCATCCGAAAACGAAGAACCCTTTTTTAGTTGGGAAACATGAAAAAATGTTATGAACTAATTAAAATAATAAAGAAAATAAGAGAGAAAAGAAAACCTTTTGAAGGGTTCTTGGACTTTTCAAGCTCCTCTGGTTTTCACGTCGATTGGGCTAGCTAACAAGTGTGCAGGTGGGATGGGTATTGGGTAGGTACTGCATATAATTTTTCGCTGATATTTTAGTTTTATATTGAGCTCGGATCCACCAAAGCATTCAATTTAAAAAAAATTGAAAAAAAAAAGTTACTCTTTTTTTTTAATAATCAAATCAAAAATGAACAATGTCGGAGGGTAGGGAATTGCAAATGGAAAATGAGCTTTTGACAGTAAAAAGACAAATGAGAAAATGAGGCTGGACTATTGTTTGAACGTATAGTATTTGATTGAATATGAACTTAGTTTTACTTTGAATTGAATACACAATTTAATCTTTAGACTAAGGTTTGACAGTTGGCACCCACAAGGCCACAATGTGATAGTATGAGCTGCTCAGAGATTCCATGCGGAAATGTTTCAAGATTTTTGAAAAGATACAATGGTCCTTTTTTCCCCACACAAATTCAGAGTTCCAATGTCAATTCGGCTATGAAATCGATCTCTCACGACACGAACATTGTATTCAGTATTCACAACAAGTTCAAAGTTCAAAAATTGATGATTTTGTTTATAGGTGCATAGTTGAATAGTTAATTTTTCCTTCAATTCAATTCAAATTTAAACAAACAGACAACAAATCATCCCTTGATTTAGATCTCACCTGATCAAAGGTTAATCTTTTTCGTTCATTTCAATTCAATTTTAAACGAATAAGACACGAAATCGAAGCACTCTGCGAATCCCTCATTCGAAATTCGTCCTAAAGCGCTTCAAATCTCAAACACAAAGTCAAGTGTAATAGAAACCTTAACTCAAAGTGCTTAAAACCGAAATAAAACTATACACAAACTACAAACTATAAAACTAAAATCCAAATGTCCATATAAAATCAAGAACCCTCCTTCGAAATTTGAGTGACCAACATAGCCCTAGCCCGGTTGATAGTAACTAGGCACAAACACACATGCTCCTCGAGCTCATCAACTCGCTTCTTAAACCCTAACTCACACTTCTTGATCTCCCTCAACACTTCCAAGCTCATCTTCTCCTCCTTCCTCTCCAAGCACATCCTTATCATGCTCCTATTATGCTCCACCTCATCCCCTAACCTCCCAACGAGCCTTCCCATCGTGTCGAAGTCTCTGTTCAATATATACGCCCCTTTCGCCGCCACATCAAGCTGCTCCACGATTTTCCCGACCGACTCGGACTTAATCAGCCCTTCGTGCCTAAACCTCCGAATCCTACTCCCCACCGGCTTCATCGGGAGCGCGAGTATCGCGGGCCCCACGAGCAGCGCCGTCAGCGTGTGTGCCGCCAGCACCACCGCCGCCGCCGCCAGAGCTCCGGCGGCCGCCGCCCCGCACACCCCGGAAGCCCGGTTGAAGGCCCGTATGGCCCGGACCTTCCGGGCCGCCCTCCGGCGGCTCGACTTCAGCCGCCGGAGCACCGACGAGTGCTCGTCGTGGATGCGGTCGAACGAGCCGATCTCGGCGAAGGGGTTGCGGAGGATCTCGCCGGAGGAGTCCGATCGGAGTTGGGAGAGGGTCTTGAGGAGGCGGCTGCAGAAGGCGGAGGCCTCGGTGCTGACGTGGAAGTAGTCGGAGAGGAGGGACTTGGGCGCGTGGGAAGGCGAGGAGCGGAGGATCGAGGCTGTCGTTTCTTGCCCCGGGTCGAGGAGGGTTTCGGAGAACCCTAGCGATGACGGCTCGTTGACCACGAGGAGTTGGAATTTGACTTGGAATTCCGCGTACGATTTCGTTCGGACGGCGCTGAGGTATTCGTCGTTCACGTCGAGAGTGCTCTTTTGAGGTTCGATCGTCGTTTTTTTCCGATCGCCTTTCTTGGTGAGCTTTGGCCACATCTCGATTTGGATTCACGGGGTCGAAGATTTGTGAGATATATGGTCGAGTACGTAAAATAAAGCTTTAAAGGATGGAGGTATGTTTGTTTTTTTGTTAACCGTTTTTCTTAGCTTCGTTACATCATATATATATACATGTCTATAAATAGAAGCTTGTGGGAGAAGTTTGCGAGGTTTGAGGCTGATAAATTGCAAGAAGAGGCTTCTATGAAATGGCAACAAATAAGGTTTATCGATTGATATCGATTGCTTGTGTTTTGGGGTTACCTTACATGCACAAGTTGCATGACGAATTTCGGTTTGTTACGTCGTTTTTAACTCCGAGAAAAATTTACGGTCAGTCGAAAATGTCTCACTTTTTTACTTTCGATAAGTTTATAGTACTCATATCTTCTTCTTATCCCGAACTTTAGAGATTCACTCTACACATTGGCAAGACTTGGACAACACAACAATCAATACGCATCTCACGTAATTCATGGCCACAAACAAAAAAATATGCGCGCGGTTTCCACGTGTCATCGGGGCATTAAATGACAAGTGTACAAGGTTTTGATTTTTGAAGGGTGTTGGTGTCCTCACTATTTTTGGATTTATTTGCTACATTCACGCTTTTGTGTATGCGTGGAGGCTTCGTTTTCGTTCGCCCCCAATCGAATATTAGTTAATTTAAGACATTGATTCAATTGAATAGACGTTTGATGCATCCAATCGAAATGCACCGACCGAACGAACATCCCCGAATCGGCGCGTTTTCCGTTGATTCGTTGCGATCGAAAGGAGGGGTAACGATTACGATCACAAACAAGAAATTAAATATGTAGCACAATTCAAATAATAACATGCTATTTTTAGATTATTTATTTTATTGCGTCATTTGTGAATAAAATGATGATATGGGCCAGACAGTAACGGGCTAAGCCTTGGATAAATGGGCTTCCAATAGAAGCCCAATTAGCTTCATAGACAATATTAAAAAAAAAAAAGAAAAAAAGAAAAATGAATATCCAGTCGGAATGTAATCACCAGAACTTGATCCAAAACCCTAGGTAGGTGCCCACCCACCCCTGCAACTTTGTACTCGCGCACACACAATCATTTACATTTACAGTTACAGATTCATATACAAACATACACACATATATATGTATACATTGTATTTGAATTTCAGATTATATTTTGGAGCACTGTAACACAGGGGCGAAATGATCGAACTCCATTAGCTATCGTTTTTTGTTTTTATAAATTTAGTGGGATGGTGTCGGCGAAGCTGATGGGTTCTTCGTCGGATCTCAACCGTAAGCTCTCGTCGTGTGCTTCGACGGAATTTATCAGATTCGACAGCAGCGGCAGCAACGGCGGAGATAATTTTGCGTCCGATTACTTGGAAAGGAATTCGGGTCGGGAACCGGGCCATCGGCCGGGTCTGGAGACGGAGAGCAGTTCGAGCACGCTTTTGAGCACGGAGATCGCGCATTTGGATGCGGCCGGAGCAATCGCTCCGATCAGCGACGGGGAGTTCGAGCCGCGGAGGGCGGTTCGGAGAACTGTGGATGACGTTTGGAGGGAGATTGTGGCCGGGAAGATGGAGAGTGAGAGGCAGAAGCCGAAGGAGGAAATGATGACTTTGGAGGAGTTTCTGGTTATGGCTGGTGCGGCGGAGGAGGTGGAGGAGGAGGAGGAGGGTAAGAAAGGGATTTTGGAGGTGAAGGAGGAGAGAACGAGTGGTGTGGTTTACGACGAGTATGATAGTAAGTCTGAAGTAGGAGTTAGTGGTGGTTTGGGGAGAGTGAGAGTGAAAAGGAGTTTGAGTTTGATGGAGCCTTTGGATAAGGCGGCGCAGCAGAGGAAGAGAAGGATGATTAAGAACAGGGAGTCGGCAGCTAGGTCTAGAGAGCGTAAACAGGTAGCGGGGTTATATTCAGTCGAGTGTTTTGGTGTTTATATGCATTGTTTCTGATGTATTGTTTTTTTGCGGCTTTATTAGGCGTATCGAGCGGAATTGGAGTCGATGGTGGCTAGACTAGAAGAAGAAAATGAGCAATTGTTAAAAGAGATGGTAAAATTCTCTCGCTCTGCTTGCATTAATCTTGAAATACTCGAGCATACAATTTTCTGGTGTACTTGTTATAGCTACTTGGAAATGAGTTCTAGCTAACTTCTCGTTGACGCTTTAATTTCTCCGTTATCAGCTGTTTGTTGTGTTGCGACAGAACAGAATATTCCTAGGCCACACCTTTTTTGTTTCCTCGTGTACGTATGCACTGATCTTTTGGGAAAACTATGTTAAGACTTAAGACACGTGCTGCTTATATGTATGTGGCTACGCTTGAATGCTACTAGTATATTGTGTTTCTTACCATGATAGGCATACAAATAATTTTGCTGAATTATTAATCACACTCTTCCCCTGATTAATTCAAAATATACTCGTCAAGATCCGATATACTTATCAGATAATATAGACATAATAGTTACTACATATCTACATAAAACATTTTGGTGAAACATCCCATTACAAATCTATAGAAAGTTAGAATCTCATTGAGTAGAAAATTATTCTAAATATAACTCTTGAGTTCCATTCATCTATATTTCTGGTTTGAACTTTTAGTTCTTAGTCAGTTAATGATGTTTTACATTCTTTTTTAACCCCACGTCCTTTTTGTTTTTACTTGCTGATCAATAAAAATGCAGTTGGTCACTCGCAGTTTCCATTGTCTACGTGGCTCACTGTGCGGTAGAGTTGAGTCTAAAGGATTAACGATAAACAAGAAATGGTCAACTTATTCATAAATTTGATAAGTCGTGCATTTATATCTTTGATCATGCATTCATAAATGACTGATTATGTTTTATAACATTGTTTGTTAGGTTATAATATGGAAAGGTCTGTAATGCTCAAGTGGTATTTCCTGATTACTTTTTTAGTTCTTCACGATCGTGTAGATTTTTCTGTACATGAATAATGAGTACAATCATAGGTTCATAATATGCTAATTTTCCTCTACTGTGATGCAGAATGAAGACTATTTTCCTCATCATTAAAATTTTGGTATATGTTATCATCTTTCACGGATCTAAATTGTTTAGGAGAGTTTTCGTATATTTTTTGAACATCAAATTACAAATACAGATTTTTAATTACATTTTCCAATTACAGGAAGAGCAGAAGAGGAAGAGGCTGAAGCAGGTATTCACTTTCATATCTAAACCTTCTTTGTTTATGTTCATTAAACATTGGTGTTACAAAGGGCTCTCCCTATGCAGCGTTAAATATGAAATGCCGTTTCACTGCAAGAAGCCAAGAAGTTCATATGCACGATTGGTGCTATTTTGTTATTAGACTGTAAAGTATATTATTGCGTTTTTGGATGTGGTCAGAATGTGGCTGATATAGTTTTAAAGACAGTAGATATGGAGTTGAGTATTCCTTTGGTTTTTGCAGCTAATGGAGAATGTACTTCCTGTATTAGAGAAGAGAAGGCCACCGCGACTGCGAAGAGTCCGATCCATGCAGTGGTAGCCTTTACTAGCTCAGGATATATATATATATATATAGATGAGACCTAGGTAAACAAGCGACGGTTGTCAACGGAATTGCTCCTGTCGGTTTATTGAGTTATATTACTACAATAATAACCTGACATATATGTATGTTCTTAATCTGGAGTGAAGCATAACTGCATAAGTAAAATAGGAGAAAATTGATGACAATGAACTGTGTTAAACTTTTATTGGTCATGTGTGTTTAATTTCCATTTTTATTTTCTTTGAGATTTTAATGTATTACAGTACGATATTATAATAATAGTCGACTAAAGATAAACAAAACTTGAATTATATATTCGACTCCATCATTATCAGAACCATACACTAGAAAGAAGCCGGAGTCGAAAACCCCCATAAAAATAGCCACATTACATTCAAATCCCACTTGGAATTCCCAAGTAAAAAATGAACTACATACTCTTGTTTTACACTATGTTCCTTTCTTGATTTCCTAGGATGAACTGAGTTGATTAACTTATACTAAACCCTACATAATCCTTGTGTTTTAGTTTGTGCTTTCTAGTTTTATCACCTTCCTCAAAGTACTCATATGCAGGTAGGGCTGGAAACGAGCCGAGCCGAGTCGAGCTTGGAGCTTATCGAGCCGGCTCGGAAAAAAAATAGCTGGCTCGAGCTCGAGCTCGAGCTCGACGAGCTGCTCGAGAGGGTGCTCGAGCTCGGCTCGCAAATTTTATTTCATGCTCGGGCTCGACTCGATTTAGCAGCTCGAGCTCGGCTCGATCGAGCCGCTTGGGTTTTGCTCCTTCGATTAGTTCATCTTCAGCTTGTTCAAGTGGTTCGACTCCTATTGCTCGAGTTCGACTCGACTCGAATGGCTCGAAAAGCTCGACTCGACTCGATATATATACGCATATAAAA
>JACOMQ010002207.1:0-25276 GCA_014843705.1 Euphrasia arctica
TGGAAAAGGGTAAAAATTGAGAGAGATTTACGGATGGTTTGCGGGTTTTTAGGTTTAGGGTGGAGAGATTTGTGGGGTCTCTGTAATTGGTGAGGTGGAGGAGTGTGTGTGACTGTGAGAGAGAGAGAGAGAGAGAGGAGGTGGGGTGAGGCTGTGAGGGTGAGGGGGGAGGACGAGGAAATTGGAATGGCAGCTCTTCTATATCGGGGGAAAATGTCTCCTTTTTTATTTTTATTTTTATTTTTCTGATATATTTTTCGATTTTCACACAGCTGATGAAGTTTTGCGAAAATTGTATTTTGATCCCTCATGTTTCGATAAATTAGACTTCCTACCCCAAGCACAAGCAGAGTCTGTGCTAACTGTGAAAAGACAAAAATCGCCCTTACCCATTTCGAGGGCGACGGCGCCGGGTACTATTATAAGAAAAAGCCTACATTAAAAATTAAAAACATAAAATAATTAAACCATACACATATTTTCATTTTATTATAAAAAAATTGTATGGAATTATTGGTAGTAGTATTAATTATCAAAAATAAAATTTGTTGTTGTGTAATTATTATCCAATAAAACATAATTAAAACAAAACTACATAATTTACCTTGGTTGATTTTTTAAAAATCAATATCAATAATTGACGGATTATTGTTTTGTGAAATGTTAAATGAAAAACTTAAAAAAAATAGATAATTGACGGATTTTTTTAAAATCAATATCTCAAATTGTTTGATTTAATGTTAAATGAAAACTATTGTTTTGTGAAATGTTAAATGAAAAACTATATAAAAAAAATCGATAATGGACGGATTTTTTTAAATATGATAATTGTTTGATTTAATGTTAAATGAAAATCTATAATACCGTATTAATTTATAGAAATTTTATGGAGTTAACTTCACTAACCCTAATTGTTTGATTTAATGTTAAATTAAAACCTATAACTAATTGTTTGATTTAATGTTAAATTAAAACCTATAACTATACCTATAACTATAGGTATTAATTTATAGAAATTTTATGGAGTTAACTTAACCTTATTTTCGTTACTTATTAATTTATATAGATTTTATGACCGAGAATGGTAACTTACTGCCATTATATAATTATAAAAAAAGTTAAATTCTAAATTTGAATTAGTCCATCTAACCATTATAAATTATATTCTAAAATTTTAAAATATTGAATTTTAAAATATAAAAATTGTATATATAATTTTAAAATATTATACAAATGTCATGTTATAAAATACAGGAGTAAAATTTAAAACATATTTTAATTATATTAAATAAATTATTTATTTTGTCCAAGCTGTGTTTTTTCGACCTTACGAGCCTCGGGAGGGTCGGCTTTGGCGTCGGAGGCCGAGCTTAGGGAGGCTGGGTTCGGTTACATGTCCTTCGATTTTCTTGCAGTTTTGTTTGCAGATGAAGTTTTTTAAGGTTTTATTGAATTGTGAGTGAGCTTCATGGAGTGAGGTAGTCAGATTCATTTGTGTTTTTGAATTATTAGTGAATCTAAAGTATCATAATTACATATATACTGAAACATAAAAAATGAAGTCATAACTATCCTGTTTATTGCTATTATTACAAATTAGTTCATATGTGACTATTGATCCGATACAGAAGTATCTAAGTATGTAGCATATATATGTCTATTATAATCATTGACATTGAGCCTCGATCAACAAATCTTTCGGTGTTCCCGGGCAAGGGTCGCCTCCGAATCTTTTATACGACCATGGAACCGAACACTTCTTCTTCCCTAGACACGCCTAGCCATCGTCGTTAACAAAAACAATCATTAGACTTCAACGTACGTAAAAAATAAAAAGGTAAAAGGTCGAAAGGTAGTAAAAAAAAACTTACTCTCTCGACAACATCTCTCGAATTGATCGCGTGGCATCTCCCGACAGCATACCCATTACAATCTCCCGTAGGGCTTCCGAAACTAGCAAACACTATTTTCGAGATATTCGTTTCATTGGGACAATAGAGTCGAACCTTAGGCCTTCTCGCACGCCGCTGCCTTATATGCACTGTCTGGTTTAGAGCGTCTCGTATGAACGAATCCACCGGAGGTGGATGTGAGCTCGAGACGAGCCCGCAAACTTTCGTAACCGAGACAGTGTCGACTGATATACCTAACGGATTTCCGGTTTCTTCTTCGAAGAGCACTAAGTGGTTATCGATAGGTTTGAGGAAAGATCTCGGGATTTGATACCATGTTTGTGAAGGTGAGCCGGTAGGGTTAAGAATCGACACCCAATACCGGCCAAGACTTTCGCCGTTGACCCATGCTTCGCCTTTTCCCATCGAGCCGAGATTTAGGGCGACGGGGGAAGTCCCAATTGGTGCGTCGAATCTAGACTGATATTTGAAAATACATCCATTAAATCGTCGTAAAGATTAAAAGGAAAACATGAGATCACTTGGAAATTAAAACACTTCTTCTATCCTTACCTTGTACCACTTAAGTGTTCGAGGACGCGAGTCGAGATCGATCCATGTCGTGTTATTCGATCCTTCGTCCGTATAAAACCGAGACCTCTCCCCGACTAGCCCGACCTTTGCATCAATGAGCATAATGAAAACGAAGTTAAAAAATGTTATTTTTTGACTTTTTTGACCAAATTAAAGGTTATAAATGTATTTTTAAGTTAAAAAGTAAAGTAATTCTGAGTAAAGTTAAAAAATGAGTAAAATTGTATTTAAGGAAAGTCGTTGTTCTGTTATTTTGAAATAGAGGGAGTATGGTAAAACTACCTGATACCCCCATTGATTGTTAGTCAAATCCTCGACGCCTTGATTTTTCCGGATACTCACACTCTGCAGTCCCGCGGCTTTATGCTCCATGAACGCCCCCGAATCCTAGAGTTGCAAGTTAGAGAATCAGCAAAACCATTAAAAAGTGGAAATGATTTCTCGACGGATCATAAAAAAAGAAGAAAGATAGCGTAGTATTACCGGTAGTCCAACCATATTGCTTAGCAAAGAGATAGTGTTAACTCCTCTTTTTAAAGCGGTCGTGGTCTCGAATATGAAGCTTGTGTTTTTATCGCTCCCATGTCCAGAACCTAAGGAGTCGAACAACAGTCAAATATGTATGTAATCGAAAATCACTTCAACCTCAGTGTTAGCGTTGACTTACCAATAAGGACTCCGTTGACAAATGCTCGTAAAACATGTCCACGAGATCTTACATTAATCACTGCCTGCGAGTCCTCGTCTTGCTGATAACTGTACAACATTTGTAGTAGTACATAGTTTTTATGAGTTACGAGATTATTTTTATATAATTAGTAGCACTAGTTTATCTTAATTATAAATTTCGTAAATTTTCAGTAATTAACAGTCTTAAAAAGTATCTACTTACTTGGCAGTGTACCATAAGTAATCAGATGTATCTTTTGTAGTGCTCATCTGCTCCAGCAAAGATCTGGACCTGATCGAGGTCCGGTCAAACACCGGAATAACTTCTCCGTTTTCTTTCCACTTTTCCGGCAAGTCCAATTTCACTGCCGGTGTCCTTGATCTCGTGTTGAATTGAGTGCTTACCTGTCGAGGAAAACGCGTGAAAAGTCACAGGGTGTTTTTTGTAATTTATCCCTATTTGAACTTTTATTATATATACCTTATCCGTGTTAAAAGCCACGACTTTGCAGTCGGGCAAGATGCTAATCGAGCTAGGAGCGAGCGTATAAGTTCGTTTTTGAAATCGGACCTCCGCACTATTCCTAGCATCCGTGTTTACGAGAAAAGCCGCACATTCTCCTTTATCTCCGTTGTACTGATAGGCCTAAGAAGGAGAACAAGAAAACACAATTAAAAGAATGTGATGTTTATATTCGATTATTAATTTGGAGTTCTTGATATAATTTCTTACTTCTTGTAGAGGGCCTAACGAGAAGTTAGTTTTTCGTCCGTAAAGTAGAGTATGCGAGCATAGCTTGATCGATTCGTGAAGCTCCTTGAGATGGCCGTATTTCGGCTGCCTGAGCAAACCTGTGAGTTTACATAATTGTCCTTATAAATTATAATCCATATATATATACACACACACACATACACACGAATAGTTACCGTATTCATCCAACGGGGCTTGATCGTAGTAACTGGTGATCACGAAGGAAGCTGCACTTCTTCCGAAATTCGTTCCTCCGTGGTACTGAATGGGGAGAAATTCAGGTCAAAAATACCCCTGAATTTATTGGAAAATATATTTGACTCACTAATATAATTGTTAAGTTGGTCAACTTCTCTAACAGTTTGAACTATTAAAGAAGTTTGACAACTTGACATTATATATTTTTAAATAAAACTCGTTACTGTTTTCGAATAAATCGTACCATGTAGTAGTTTATGTAGCTGCCGTCGGTTTTGACTATGAACAGAGCAACCTGATATGCAATGTCCTCAACTGGTCTTGGTTTTGTGTAGCTGCCATACTTGTCATAGCTTCAAAAATAAAATAAAAATATATTAAAAACAACAAATTGCAATGAAAATAACATTTTTTGGCATGTATAGTTAGTTAGTTATATTACAAGTGTGTCCAAAGTTCTGTCCAAATTGCAGGCTTGTTTGGTGAATTTGGTCCAGCAAAAGTCTCAGCACACCTCATTCCATTGCAGGAATTGATCTGCAAATAAAAGAAAAATAGATATTGGAACATTTGTCAGAGTTTCGAAGAATTTGAAGTTCCAAAATAATTTATAAATGTTCGAATCGAAATCTACCATAATAATTTATAAACATACAAGTGATATTAAACAAAATTCACATAGTTCATAATAATAGTCATAATAATAGTCTGTTGAAATATGTGTATCAAACAATATAGTTTTAAGAAAAATAAATTAGAAACAAAATATATGAAGAATTTTTTTTTTAATCAAAAATTTTTCATTTTTTTTTTTTTTTTGATATTTTTAGGGATTGAGCCGAAAGGTGGGCCAACCAATAGAACAGGGCTTGGATTTATACCACGGGATCGGGAGCGTCGTCTTGCTTGCACATGACCCACGGTACACCGGTGTTCAGGCCCAAAGCCATTGCTGCGGCCCAACGGACATATGGCGGCCCATTAGCTTTGAACCCACTCTCCACATTTTGGTACTCATTCTCAATCTGCAATTATTTTTAAAATACAGTATTTGCATTTTAGGCCTCTATGTTCTGAAAAATGCCATCTGCCTTGGAGTCCCCCAATTATTATCTGTACTATTTTTGTGTCGTAAAATGTAAAAGTTTACAAAGTAAAGATAAATTTGTACTTTATATAGTGAAAAAAAATAAAATATTTTTTTTAAGAATTTGCATATTAAATTGATATATTCAAAAGTGAAAAGTGTGTATTGACATAAATTGCAAAAGTTAGAGGACCAACATGCAATTTTAACAAATATGAAGAATACAAATTTTAATACAATACTAACCTGAGAAAGTACAATAGGCCCCCCTTGTGAAGCATACAGTCCCTCTGCCTTCATCATGTTCACTATTTTTGTCGTGAAATTTTGCATGTAAGCCTGATAAAAGAAAGGTTTTCTTGTAATTAAATGAAATTTCAGGGGTCCTTTTGAAATTAAATATAATTAATAATCACCTCAAAGGGTTTATTATGGGATCGAAATATAATTCCGGGAACATCATGGAGCCAAAATGGGAGGCCTCTGCAAAATCAATTATTATTTTTCAATCAAAAATAAATATTTTTAATTCAAAGCTTAAATCAAGTGATTTTACTTAATTACCCGTAAGACCATTCCCCCTCGATGAAAGGCCCGATCCGAAGGCAAACATAGAGACCTTGAGAGTGTACTTCCTTTATAAACCTCACTATATCTCGTCGGCCGCTAAAATCGAACTGGTAAAACAAAACGATTTCTTATAACATTATCGTTGGATGAACTCTGCATTCATCGAATTACTGAATGAAATTTCTCGTCGTTTCTCTCGAATTAATTATAAACACGTGAAATGGTTAAATTTAGTGCTCGTTCGCGTGTTAGATAAACGAACCTTTCCTTGTTGAGGCTCGTGAACGTTCCAAAACACGTAGGTGTCGATCGCATCGAGTCCACCTTCTTTGGCTTTTGCTATAAGAGATTTCCACGTCTATTGATATGAAACAAATAATTGAATTATAAATAATAGCAAAATAAATAATTGAATTATATATTGAAGATTGTTAAAGATATGACAAATAAGTTCCAAAAAAAGAAATTTATTTCATTTTGCCAAAAAAAAGGAATTTTCCTTAATTATTCAAAATCATCCGTCATTTATTCCTAATTAATGATTAATCAACTGATATTAAATGCAAAGAAACCTCAATAAGAAAAAAAATCAAGATAACTTAATTGTTAACACACAAGAAATTAAAGAGAGATTATTACATCGGGAGTACTCCTCGGATAATGAATCGAACCGGAGAACAAAAGCTTCCTCTGCCCGTCGATGATCAACGACCTCCGATCATATGTCACATCGCCGCCGCTAGCACCGCCTAACACCGCCACCGCCGCCAATCCGAACCACCACAACCACCGGAAACTCGTCATGCTTTTTTCTCTAGTAATCGAAAAATATGTAATCAAACACATAAATAATTTATAGCACATGAAACAAAAATGTCAGTGTCACAAGTGCGTATTCGTGAATAACAAATTAACAATCGTATAAGCAAAGAAAATCCCAAGTGATTATTTTCTAAGGATTACACTCCATTCACATATGAATTCTTGCAATAAAACATGGCATAATAACTGCAAACGCTTGATTATTTTCTTCTGTTTAAAGAAAATGGAAGAAAAAAAGAATCGTTACCTAATTAATTAAGCTACATACATTTATATATATACATATATAAAAAAAATCATGAAAAATAAATCTACCTTATTCCGGACAAAAAAACATAAGAGGATGGAGAAGTGGTAAAGGCTGGAAAATTAATGTAACGTGACGAAATAAAGTGAGAAAAAAAATTTGTTGATATAGTAGTATATATATAGTCCAAGTGTCTTGATTTATGAGAAAAAAAATAAAATTTGTCACCAATTATTTATTTATTTATTATTTGGAACCATAAAAGCATCTTGTGCGTGTTCTACTTACCACCGAAAATGGCAAAATAAAATATAATAATAGAAATATAGTATTGACTTTTTAATTAAAATTTGAGATTTAAATTTAAATATATAAATATAATCACAGCACTTGGTAATTGAGATATAGTTTACCTTTGAATAGTTTTTATTAGGTAACTGAAAATTGAAAATCAGCCTTTTTTGGGAGTTATGATATCGTTAGACAGTGTTAAAAAATTATATAAGGTATGTTAAAAAATTATTTGGTAATCAAAATAGTTAATAATGTTATTTTGTAACGAATCGAATCGAAATTGAGTAGTTTAAATAATTTGATTATTAACTATTTTGATTATCAAATAATTAAATTAAAAAAAATATAAATATATTTGAAATTTTGGGCTTTTGTATCGGACTATTTTATCCAGAAGTGTTCTTAATGGGCCCTACAAACGCTGTATTTGCAGCCCAGTTACATAATATTAGAACCGGGTCAACTCGGAACCCGGTTCGCGTACTTCGAGCTGTCCCCTCCAACAAGCCAATAACCAGAAAAAGCACGCACTCCTCCGTCTCCATCGAAGCCCTTCGCCATTCCCATTTATTTCCCCCGAACAGAAGCTATTCACTTTGCGCGTCGTAATGTCGGTAAGTAATTTTATCTCGTATCGCAGTTCCGATTTCTGCATCTCCATGTTAAACCCTTGATTTTGTTAAAAAAATCGAAATTAATCGCGTGGTTTTCGTTTTCGCAGATCTTCGAGTACAACGGAAGCGCTCTGGTGGCTATGGTCGGAAAGAATTGCTTTGCCATCGCCAGCGACCGGCGGCTCGGCGTGCAGCTGCAGACAATCGCCACTGATTTTCAAAAGATATACCGGATCCACGATAAGCTGTTCATCGGCCTCGCCGGACTCGCCACTGATTCTCAAACACTGTAAATTTTTCTGAAAACTTTTTTTTTATGCACTCGTTCAATTTCTAGGGTTTCAAAATTGTGAAATTTGAGTAGGGTTACTTCAGTTGAAAGGAACAATTTGATGTGTGGATAATATGTATTGTGTTTAGACTTGCTTGATTGATGACTTGTGTATTCGTTGAATCTGCTTGAAGGCATCAAAGATTCGTTTTTCGACACAAGTTATATAAGCTAAGGGAAGAGAGGGATATGAAGCCGGAAACTTTTGCCAGCCTTGTGTCTGCTATTCTATACGAGAAAAGGTGGGTGACACACACCATTCCAAGTGCATACATTGTTCAACGTATACTTAGTTGATGTTGGAACGGCTTGCTATAGAGATAAATCGTTCATGGGTTTAACTTATTTAACGTATTTACTTGTTCGTGTGGTTTAGGTTTGGTCCATACTTTTGCCAACCTGTTATTGCTGGATTGGGTGATGATGACAAACCCTTCATTTGCACTATGGATTCAATTGGGGCAAAGTATGTACTTCTGCTTTTCATTTTCTGGTTGTTCCACTATTGAACATTACTCTTATGTTTTTAAGCTGCGGCAGAAAAATTGTAGTTTATTGGTTGTTCTTATACTTATATGGAAGTATTTTAGTTTGGACTTTCTGAATTAACTTAACACATTCCCCTTTTACCCTTTTACTTGGATGCAATTTTTCCTGTCTTCGGGTTTATTATTTCCATATAAGAAATTTTTTAAGTCATTTTACTAGGCAGCAATTTAAATGTTCTATGTTCAATGATATTATTACATGGTTGCGATTTCTACTCTCATATTTATTTAATTTTTAAATGATTATTACTGATTGCAGGACCAAATATATTATATACTGCAGTAATATACTCCATCTTTGTCTCTAATATTGTGCTACATCATACATTATCCCTAAGTTTCTTGATGCTTCATGCTTATTCCAAATTTTAGATTTTTAGACGCGTGTTTTTTTTAAAATGCAGAGAACTTGCCAAAGACTTTGTTGTTGCTGGAACTGCCTCAGAATCACTCTACGGTGCCTGTGAATCTATGTTCAAACCTGACATGGTTCGTAACTTAATGTTTCTCATGTTTGCCTAAGTGTGACTTGAATTTTTAATTTTCTTTATCCGTTAGGTGTCAGTACAGACTTTGTGTTCTTTGGTTGCTGACACAATTAAGTTTTTTCTGTGATTTGGGTTTTTGAATCGCTTCTACTGTGATTTGCCATTGCTCGACATTATTTTCGGTGCTAAATTATTTTAACTTTTGCTGATTTTCTGGAGTTCAAAGGAAGCTATTTCAACAACTTGATTTTAATGTCCATTTCCATAACTATGATGATTACATTTTTCATGTCAGGCTGTATATGGCATCTGAGTAAAATAGCCTTCTGTTTCTGTGGAAACCGAAAAAAAACACATTAGTTTTGCTAAAATCGAAAATATTCCTATTTCCCTATAATATTCAGGAAGCTGAGGAATTGTTCGAAACCATCTCACAAGCTCTGCTAGCTTCTGTGGACCGTGATTGTTTGAGTGGTTGGGGAGGGCACGTTTATCTCGTGTAAGCGTTTTTTTCACTCACTTCCCTTATTTTTGTTCCTTGTAGTTTTATTCTGATCGAGAATTATCTTTTGTGTTATTGCAGCACACCAACCGAAGTTACCGAGAGAATCCTCAAGGGAAGGATGGACTGATTTTTTGAATGCCGTTTTTCATATTTCCCCCTTAATATTATGCTCTAGTATTTTCGGTGTTGGGTTTGTGGTCTGAAAATTGAATATTTTAGTGATCAGCGTATTCAAAAAAGTTTGTACTGTGTGACAGTGATATGTTTGTTTTCGGATTTTTCAAGAATCAAATGTTGAACTTCTAAAATCTTATATTCATATGCTGTTGTTTCTCTGTCTGACGAATGGACCAAACATTGTGTGCAAACAATGGCGGGACGAGTCAGATGACTAAACAAAACCTGACTAAAATAATATGAAGAACTTCAAATTGTGGTTTTGCATATGGTAAACATTTAATTTGTTACATCAAAAACTTACTACTACTTGGTTTAAGAAATGTTTCTGCAAAATAATGAAGAAATCAAAATAACATTATTAATAAAAAAGTAATTTAATTTGTTGCTACTTAGCTCTAATTACGCCACTACATACATTTCTCCTAGACAGCCTGGATCGTAATTAAGCTCTAATTACGCCAGGTTTAGTGGGTTGATTCATGCTTAGTCAACACCTAATCCATGCTTGATTATTTTCTACTATATTAATTTTAAGCCTAATTATTAAATTACTTGATAAAATTATTCGAGTGGTGTATTTTAATGGTGACAAAGCATGTTATAACGATGACGTCATAATTAATTATGATTTTTTTAAATGCAGTTAAAATAAAATAAACGAATCCAATGTGCTCAAAGTCTAATTAAATTATGCATGATTAATGATCCTTAATCATGTGTTTATAAAGTACTACTCCTATGTATGAATCTTATCCGGTTAAATGACTATAATAATCTTCACCAGATTGAATTTTTGAGGAGCTGACATTTATTTATTTGTTTTGTAGCACATACAATTAATTGAAAATTCCTTCTCTAATATGTATTTTAATATCTCAAAATATATTGTGAAGTGGACTGCGTTTTTCTGTTTCGACTAATTCATAATAAAATAACAAAATCGAACATACAGAATGTCGCTCAAGCCACGCTTAAATTGAAATGAGGATGAGCGAAGCAAATTTATATTTTAATATCTAGAAATATAGTGTTTTAAATTCGACCATGTTCGTTTTTATTTCGACCAATATAATCATTTCAATGAAATTACAACATACAATGTTTATAATTTCGAACCATGCTTATAAACAGCTAGAGATGAGAATGAGTAACCTCTAAAATATCAAATATCAATATCAAATATCAAAATGGGACCTAATACAATTTTCTGCAGCTCATTCGTATCTGTGATCCGATGGGTTTTAGTATCAAGTTGCAACAAAATAGATCGTGCTACACTTTATATACGGATTTTGTGACCCCATTTATATATTTATATATAAAAAAAACTCATAAAAAAACAAATAAAGGCCTTCATAAATTGTGGGGGGTGAAATCCATTTGATACGAAAGTCATGCGAATATGCCCTCTATGAGATGCTTTTGTCTTAATCCTAAATTTGTCTTTTATTCTATTAGAAAGGCTAATATGATGAGTTGATGAAGAATTAATAAATAATAATAACTGTTATTAAAAATTTAAAAATATGTAATAGAAAGAAAGAATATATTAATATTTTTTAAAATTAAAAATATTTATTACATTTATTAAAAAAATGAACAGAGATAAAAATATATAAATCGAGATCCAAAAATAAACAAAAGCATGATACTCCAACGTGTCAGTCCATTTTACCATTCACCTTAATAAAAAGCTTCCAAAACAGAATACGTAAGCAGTGATGTCACCACAACACCGAAAGCCACCTCAGTTTCCACCCGCCACGTGTTCCTCAAAAACTTATCTTCCACATGACTTCTAGAAACTCCCGCCACGTGTCCCATCTCCAACCGCCTATATATTTCCGATCATTCCCTTGCGCACTAAGTTTCATCAAATCCCCCAAATCCCCAATTTCACAAAAATTAAAATAAAATAAAAAATCAAAAACAAAATGGGCGCCGTTGATTTGCAATTGCCCCCAGGTTTCCGATTTCACCCCTCCGACGAAGAGCTCGTGATGCATTACCTTTGCCGGAAATGCGCGTCCCACTCAATCGCCGTTCCGATCATCGCCGAAATCGATATCTACAAGCACGACCCATGGGAACTTCCAGGTACAGTATATATTTATAACCCTAATTTTGCTGATTTCATTTTTAATTAATCGATTCGATTAATTTAATTTGATTTTCAGGTCTTGCTCAGTACGGCGAGAAGGAGTGGTACTTTTTCACTCCCCGGGACCGGAAGTACCCGAACGGTTCGAGGCCGAACCGGGCGGCCGGGCACGGGTACTGGAAGGCGACCGGCGCCGACAAGCCGATCGGGAAGCCGAAGCCGGTCGGGATAAAGAAGGCTCTGGTTTTTTACTCAGGGAAGGCTCCGAGAGGGGAAAAGACCAATTGGATCATGCACGAGTACCGGCTTGCTGACGTGGACCGCTCGGCTCGGAAGAAGAACGGCAACAGCCTCAGGGTCGGTAAAATTTAATTTTAGTAAATATATATAATTAATTTGATTTGGATGGTCAGGATTTAGTGATCATAGATCTAAGTGTTTTAACGGTTGCGATTGAATCTGCTCTACAGCTGGATGAGTGGGTGCTGTGCCGGATATACAACAAGAAAGGCACAATCGAGCGGCGGCAGCCGCTGAATCGCGAGGCGGCGGCGGCGGCGCAGGAGGAGGACACGAAGCCGGTGGTACTGACGCCGGCGCCGATGGTGTACGATGACTTTGCGCTCCTGGACGTATCGGATTCGATTCCGGCGAGGCTGCAGACGGACTCGAGCTGCTCGGAGCACGTGCTGTCGCCGGAGGTGGAGAGCGAGCCGAGGCTGAGCGAGTGGGATAGGTTTCCGTTCGACTACATGGGTGAGCCGTTTCAGGGGAGTTATCAGATGGGCGAGCCGATGAGCGAAGTTTTCGCGTATATGGCTAAGCCGTTTTGAGTTTAGGTCACACGTGGCACAGGAGACACGTGTCTGTGACTGTGCACGTGCGATCTTTGTGTGAAGTGAATTTGTGTAATTGA
Source organism: Euphrasia arctica (assembly GCA_014843705.1). Lineage (NCBI taxonomy): Eukaryota > Viridiplantae > Streptophyta > Magnoliopsida > Lamiales > Orobanchaceae > Euphrasia > Euphrasia arctica. The sequence goes on from JACOMQ010002207.1 coordinate 12,811, forward strand.
ATTCTTTTATTTTATTTTTGTATTATTCGAAGTAGTGATGCATTTGATACACAAGGATATTTGAAATTCATACTCCCTCCATCCAAGTACTCATTTATTTCGTGTCAGATTAAAATATTTTTTATTTTACGAATAAATTGTGACTATTGATATTAAGAGGTAATATATTAAAGTACTTAGTAGTAGCGAACAATTCACTTATTTTATCTAGTATGAAAGTTTATTTCTGACAAATTTAATTTAGATGGTTTTCTATGCTTATAAGTAAAAGTTCTTCTATAGTTTAATCAAATTAAAAACTGTGGTGCATCACTGCAGTTTGCTGCTGCCCATCCAACTCGGCTATTTTCGTTATCGTAAACTATCCATTTATCCAGCATCGAGATATCTGCGCACGAATCAAACAATCAGAGAAGTAGTCGATCAATCGAGAGTTAAAATGAATCACTCATATAAAATATTCCGACGACCTCCGATCAGAGTAATGTCATCCCCTATTCCAACGCCCCCTCCGTCCAAGATGCCTAAGCACAAATTCCCTTTTAGCTGATCATACGACGAATATCGATCAGTAATTAGACCACTCGACTATAAAGAGACTTGAAGCCAAGACGTAAAGAGAGAGATATGTCACCGAGATAATAAGGTACGATTTCGGTTCCATTTCGAACCGATAATGTTCCATGGACAAATGCAAAGCCTTGAAGTAGGTATTCGCCTCAGAAATGTCGGTAAAGGGTTGAGCGCCTTTCCAGCACACCGGAAGGGTAGGATCGTCATTCGCAATCTCTAGTTGTGTTCCTAAGTCAGTCTTAATCTGTTACAAAACACAAAAATATTAATTAATTACTCCGATATCCAATTCCACAACCACAGCAAACTCATTAAACTCGCCTTAGTAACAACATCCTTGTAAGCTTGAGAGCTGAAGTAAGTGTAAGTGCTTCCGCTGTCGAAGATTACGTTAATGTCCTCGCTAGCAGGCTTAGCTTCGTCACCAAAGAAGAGTTTAGCTGATCCCAACATGTAGTGATCTCTGACCGTTGCACAAAATCAAAATCCAGCATATCGACGTTTATACATATGCGTAACTGCAGGGGTATAAAAGACTTACTGTTGGCTTGGTATGTATATCCAGACAAAGCCGTCGTCGTTGTCGTCGATACGAGGAGAATCACCAAAGGCGAGATACCCTCCGCCTTGCGCGCCAAAACAGTGGCCCATGATGTTACTCATCACACGAAAACTTTCTAGCTGATTTATAATTCCAGCTTTACCCCTGCCCAGCCCCAGGATTCCGTCCACATGATCAGGCGCTACAACTTGTTCCGGAAATTCTTGATCCTAACCGCATCTATATATGGTACGTTCGAATTTATTAAACAAAAACTATATATGAATGGATTATATATCGAGTAAAATCTCACCCGATCGCTACTAGTGCTGTTTGCATTGTACCGTTAGTCAATGTAAGATTCACGTTGTCAAAGACCAGTAAACCTAGAGACGAGCCGGAGTCGGCATATTGGATCTCGTAATGACAATGCGGATCGGCTTCCCCGCAGTTAGGGACCCCGTTCGGCTGAAGGGAAACGCATATGTGATGCATGCACGAGGCTGCATTAGAAACTCTACCATCGGCCGAGATCACCGGCTTGTAAAGATCATGAGGGGTCTGATATATCAGATCAGATCGATTCAGTTCAGTTCAAAAACCAAACCTAGAAGAAAATTACTTTAAAAAAAAAAACTAGAAGAAATAGCTAGGTTATTTTAATTTTCTTGGTAAAATCAAAATAAATTACTTTAAATAGAAAATGGATTTGGGGATTACATACTGGAGTGGTTTTCGCGCCTTCGATACCACACTGAAGCCAAGTAAGATCGCTGCCGGTGTCCACGTCAAGAATGTACTCTTTCGGCGGATCTCCGATCTTGATTGTTACATGATAGTACCTGTAAAATACTGTCAGAAACCGTAGCATCTAAAAAGTCGATCTGAGTTGTTAAAGAAGTTGGACAACTTGATATTTATAACAAATGTCGCGCGAATTAATATATACGAAGAAACAAAATAAATGTACGTACCCATCGGGATATACATTTCCAGTGACGGGGAAAACGGCAGAGGGCTTATAGGCGACGGCTACCCTCGTCAACACGTGCAACATCAACAATGCTCTCATCAACATCTTTCGATACATGTACGTTGAGGCTGTGTAGTATACCTCAGACAGCATAGTAATTAAGTACATATTTATAGAATGGTGAAGTTTTTTTATTTTTTTATTTTTTCTTTCAGAAAGTTGCCTACTAGCTAGTTCGGCGCGATCAAGAAATTAGTTGTGTACGTACGACTTCGGCGCCCAAAATGTATACTAATACGTACGCGCTGAGAGATGTATGATCTAATCGCAACAATCACAACTTGCGTTATTTTAATGGTATTTTTAAATAATTAAAAAAAAATTAAAACACTTTAAAATGCAAAAACATATTTCAAATCCATTTAAAATTATTTTACGACACATTAATTTTTAATAAGCATTTCAAATTAAGTAAAAGTTATTTTTAGACACTTCATAAATGTTTAAAAGTTATTTCAAATCATTTTACAATAAAATTATTTTAAAACACTTTAAATGTTTTGTTTAATTTATTTAAAAAGTTTAATTCAATTTAAAATGTTTAAAAGTTGTTTCAAATAACTTTAAATTATTTTTAAACACTTTGAAGTTTTCAAAAAGGTATTTTAAATAAATTTTAATTTTTTTCGACAATTTAAAATATTTAAAAAATCAAATTAATTAGAAATTATTTTAAAATACTTTTTAATGTTTAAAAAGTATTTTAAAGCATTCCATATTCATTTTAAAATTATTATAAGACAATTTGAAATATTTAAAAGGTATTTTACTAATTCATTTTAAAATTATTTTACAACACTTCAAAATATTTAAAATTTATTTAAAACCACATAAAAATTTAAGATAAATAGATAATTATATTTTAACATTCGAACCTTAACATTTTTATACTTTCATAATATGACATTATCTACACTTTTGTGGGTGAGCTATTAATAAATTGCATTTACATATTGATTTCACCCAAATCCGATGTGCTTTAGTCACGTAACTTATAATGATATTTTTGTAATTATTACACTATTTCTTAATGTATGTGTCGGTCATAGTATAAATATAATTATTTAAAAAGTAAGATTTTAACAAAAAATTTATTTTATTTTAACTCAACTACTTAAAAATGATTATTTGTCGGAATATGAACAAAATAAATTGTTATATTAATACGTAGTATCATTTTTTTAATATATATTTGACTTAACTAGAAATTTTGTTTGCTTTAACTGAAATTCAAAATTTGAGTTTATGACTAATCATTATGTTATTTTCCTTGTGACTTTATATTGACAATCTAAACGAAATTATTATGAATATAATTTGTAATATTTCCTTTTTGACTTTATATTGAAATAAGAGTAACAACTATAATAATTATAAGATTATTTTGAAAAAGAGGTATTATAATTTATTTAATTACAACTAATACCTCATAAAATATATTTTAAAGGAAGTAAAGGGCTGTTAGTTCAGTTGGTTGAGTATTTGAATTGAGAACTCATAAAATATATTTTAAAGTAAAGAGTTGTTAGCTCAGTTGGTTGAGTACTTGAATTGAGAACCATAAAGTCCAAGGTTCGAATCCGAGCCATTGAAATTGACTTAGAACAAAAAAAAATTTAAAATTTAGTGTATATTAATTTTTTATTTTTTTTATTAATTAGAGTATTGCTAAAGTTATAATTATAATTAAAGGAATTAACTGATTTATTAACCGGTCCAATGTTCGAATCCGAGACATTGAAATTAACTTAGAACAAAAATAAAATTAAAATTTAATGTTTATTAGTTTTTTATTTTTTATTAATTAGAGTATTGCTAAAGTTAAAATTATAATCAAAGAATTAACTGATTTATTAACCGGTTAAAGATTGGAACCCGAAACATTGAAATTGACTTAGAACAATTTTTTTTTTAATTTAGTGTTTATTAATTTTTATTTTTTAGTAATTAGAGTATTGTTAAAGTTATAATTATAATCAAATAAATTAACTAATTTATTAACAGCCAAACATAAAAAATCACCAATTATTTTATGCTACCTTATTCTTAACATTAGTTTTGGACACTCATAATCATATCCTATATGTCCATTTAATTATTTTTTTACGTTATTTTTAATGATAAATAAAACAGCCGAGAAGGATAAAAAAGTACTCCTCTAAAGACAGTTGTCATACTTTTCTTTTTGGAGGTGTCTAACAATAGCTGACACACCCCAAAAAAGGAAATAATTATTTTAACTTTTTCATTTTAATATACTACAATTTTATTTTACTTTACTCCACCTACTTTTTTAACTTTACTTACAACTACTTTACTTTCACTTTTAAAATATATTTTTACTAATTACTTTTTAATAAAAAAATTAAAAAATAACAATTTTCTTAAAATATGTGTTACATTTATTAATGACCGGAGGAAGTAATTTATTATCTATTACTTATTATTATTATTATTATTGTTATTATTAAATACTCCCTAGTCTCATAATAATACACTTTTTTTGTTGAAATGTTCCAAAATAATTGACACACTATCAAAAAGAAAATAAATAATTTCAATTAATTTTTTACTTTAAAATAAATTTTATTCATCTAACATAATTTAAAATGTTACATTATAAGCTATTTAAAATATAGTATTCCCTACGTTTGATGATTTCATGATCAGTAAAGAGATTGAATCGAGCTTCTTAAAATATTTAAGAGACATTTTAAATCAGTACGAATTCTTACAATTTGACAATTTTATATGATTTTTTTGAAAAATTATATACAAAGGTAATAAAGTAAGGAATAGCTCAATTATTTTTATTGAAACAAAACCATAACACACAATTAACATAACAATATAAGTAAATAACCATACACGAAATTATCCATTATTCTCGGACAGGGGTAAATTGGTAAATATGCCATAGTCCCGACCCATGCTTTGCTAGAGAAAACACAAGTAAACATTACTGATGATAAAACTGTGGACGATTAGTGCAGTTAGTCCTCCATGTCCATCCAACTCGAGGATTAGTCTCGTTGTTATCGACTCATTACACGTCCTTTAATTTATACTTCTAATACTAATCTAATTTATTACCGACTCATTACTTACATAACAATACCTATTATACACGTCCTTTTTATCATGCAAACAACAAACTCTTTAGAATGTAATAGAGTTTTTAGTAATTCTCGTTTACCGCTGTTTCCCTAACCCAAGTCAGAGCGCTGCGGCTCTCTATACGAAGATTGTATTCTTTCGATGGACGGCCGATGTAGAGTTTTACGCTATGGTACCTATATCCACATATATATATATTGTATAAACAATCAACCGATTAATGAAACGAAAGGAAACGAGCTAGAATCACACGAGGAGAAAATCCGTACCCGGTGGGATAAGCATTTCCGAAGATGGGGAAAACGGCGGTGGTGTCGTCATAGGATGCAGCTACAATCCAAGCCAACGCTTGCAACGCAAATGCTCCGATCGCAAACATCTTTCGATACATGTTTTCTTTTGTACGGTATTGCATACACACGTGTATTTATACATTTATAAAATATACGCGTGCCTCTCCGTTTTTTTTTCTTCAAAAAAGTTACGGACATGAGTTGAAAAACAAAAATGCAGTTGGACTTCCGTTATTTGACTACTCAAAAATTGAGACTTTCTTGTATTCTTAATGTTAGCTAGTACATTGAACAATCATATTTAGAGGGAGTTCATTGGTTTTTCTTGTATTCTTATTGTTAGTACATTGAACAATCATAATTAGAGAGAGTTCATTGGTTCAAAACTGGACGCGTTTTTATTTATTTTCTCAAAATTCTTTTTTGTTCTATTAATATTAATTTAAATTTAATTAATCATATCTCATAAAAATCCATCTTCCCCTATTCCCTAATCATTTTGAGTTAAAAAAAATTATTCCCGAATCCATTTGAATTAAAAAAAAATTGATCAAACGTTTTAGGTATATTATTTTCTCTTACTATAATCTGGCTTCGTATGTCTTTTTTTATTTTATAGAAAATTGAATCGATTTACATGTATACGTTCTTCTATTCATTCATTTTTTCCTCGATTTTTTAAATTTTATGTATTAATTATAATTTTTTCGTAGATTTCAAAATCAAATTGTCGAGTTATTAATTATATTCGACTAGATTTTTTTTTAATTTTTAGTTTATCCCTAATTCAGTTATGTTAAATTTGTTTTGCAGGTTAAAAATATGTTATATTAATATAATTGCATTTCTGCCCTGTCATCTCTTTCATGTTCACCAAGTAAATTCAATTTTTTTATATTTCCATTTATTTTTCAGCTTTATAATTTTTATTTTCCATTTATTTTGATTTTTCCTCAACTGTTTTAGGTATTTGTTGGATGCGTTTGACACTCAGAAATGCAGAGACGAGAAACTCCTCTTCCACCATATCAGAGGCTCCTCGATCGGGTAGGATGTAAATCGAGGGATGTGCTCGAGTAGCATGTGCGACTCATCCAAGAACTAACTTTATAATTATTCAATGAAAATTTGTCATATCCGAGATTCGAACTCTGCGTCGTCGGTGAATTACACAAACATCACCACAGACCTTACCTCGGCTATGCCCCAAAAAGCTTACATACTATAAATTACATCAAACAAACTTAGTCTTTGAAAAAATAAAATTTTCACAATTGAGATAACGGTTAATAATGAGATTAATACGAAGTTTACATATTTAAGTGATAGTTCAATTATTAAATAAAATAATTTGTTAGTCTATTAATAAATTTTTGGCCCAAATACGTTGGAGATTAAATAAAATTTTAGATTATTTAAAATAAATAAATCACGTGCATGCACGGGCATGGTACTAGTTCTTACAAATTGAAAATTTTATATGATTTTTTTAATTTAAATTATATATAAAGTATTTTTAACATTCATTAACCAATAACACACGAGTACAGTAATAAAGTAGAGAAGAGTTCAATTATTTTGATTGAAACAAAACCATAACACACAATTGTCATTTAACACAACAATTTAAGTAAATAACCATACACGAAATTAACCATTATTCGGAGCAGGGGTAAATAGACGTAAATATATATGCCATAGTCCCGACCGTGCTTTACTAGAGAAAACACAAGTAAACATTACTGCTCATAAAACTGTGGACGATTAGTGCAGTTAGTCCTCCATGTCCATCCAACTCGAGGATAAGAGTCGTTGTTATCGTACAAGATCCATTTGTCTACCATCGAAATGGCTGCGCAAAAGAAACACGTGATTAGAAATGCGTCGTGTACATATATATATATATATATATATATATATATAGGAAATAATATCATAAAGCGGTATGTAACATATATAGCCTGATTATACATTTAGAACATGTTCTTTGGACTGAAATTGATTGAACTGAATTGAGCTTAATAGATCTGAACTGAATTGAAACGATAATAAGTTCAAAATAACATGTCCTTAGTCATTTAAGTATCAAATTATTCTCAATATTATACGGATCGTAACTAACCTCCAATCACAGCGATTTCGTGCCCGACTCCAACGCCCGAACCATCCAATATGCCCAAACATAACATGGTTTTATTCTGAATCAAGAGGCGGACGACTAGGTCGATCAATCTTTCAGCGATACTAGCTAGCTAAAAAGCCGATAATTAAAAGAGAGACGAGGAGGGTATAACTACTAACTAGCTAGTACTCACCAATAGAATAAGGTAAGACAATGGGTCCATCGAGTATCTAGAAACTTCGTCGCCATCGTCGTTTGTGAAGCGAAAATCCAAAGGCCTGAAGTCCACAACAGCAGCAGTGATGTTCTCGGAGGCATCAACTTTCCAACACACCGGAAGCAGTGACGTCCCATTCACAACCTCCAACCGATTTCCCAAATCAGTTTCAATCTATATAATACATACACAACGTATTAAATTAATAGACGATAATATCACAAAACCTTCTGTAATATATTTAGTCATTTAACTTTATGAAAAATCAAATTTAGTTCGTTATGCGACTGTTTTGTCTTATTACTTATTCAACTGAACAAGTGCGACACAAAAAAAATTGAATGTATTTTGTCTTTGAAACTAATGTTTTCGTGACACAAAAAAAATTAAATGTATTTTGTCTTTGAAACTAATGTTTCCGTGACACTCGCTCAATTGAATTGACTTCACACAAGACAAAACGCTAGACTAAGACACGAGTACAAGACTAAAAATCGATAAATAAAACACAATTTTTTTTTATAAACTTAAATGTCGAAATTCTAGAGCTCGCTCTCACCTGAGTAAGGAGATCATGGTAAAGTTGATAGCTGAAGTAAGTGTAAGGACTTCCGCTATCAAATAGTAACTGAATGGACTTGCTAATAGGATCGGTTTGATTCGAAAAGTAGAGGTCAGCTATTTCGTCATTTCTGAATGATCAAAACGTCGATCAATCCGTATCAGACACAATAAGCTAGATAGCGAACGAAATAACGAAACAATCGATCTAACCAGACTCACCCTATCGACAGCCATGCAATGTTGTCGTCGTCCGTGTAGGGGATACCACCAAGAGTAAGGAAGCCTCCGCCTACCGAACTAAAACAGTGAGCGAAAACATTATTCGATATCACATTCATTTTTTGCAGCTGATCCGAAATTCCAACAATGCCCTTGCCGATCCCCAGGACTCCGTCGGCACTATGACTAACGTAACCACGTGATCTATATATACAATCAACAGAGTTAATACGTACGCGTTGATTAATTAATAACATGAATTATGAATCAATTAGTTTCGATTCTGTCACCCGATTGCTAATGAAAATTGGCGCACACGGCCGTTTGTCAAGTTAAGATCCACGTCGTTGAAGTAGAGTTCACCCTCCTCAGTCTTATTAGAGTTGTAATACCGGAGCTGGAAACGACAGTTCTGAATGTCTCTACAATTCGGGATCTCACCGGTCTGAATCGAAACACATGTGGGATGCATGCACGGCACATTTATAGTTGTCTGGTTGTCAATAATTTGATCAATGGGTTGAGAAAGAGAAAGAAAAAGAAAAATAAATAATCAAAATATGATCAAAGACAAAAATACTACTCCTTCGTTCCCGACAAAATTTGCATAGTAGATTAAAAAAAAGTTGTTTTTTATGTCTTAAATAATACTACAAAGGGGCTGAGAAAGAGAAAGAGAGAAAAATAAACAATCAAAATATGATCAAAAATACTAATTCTTCGGTGAGAGAGAGTAAATAATTATTTAATAGTTATTTTTGAATTAGGGAAAGATATTATTATTTATTTGAAATATAAACAAATATAATATTTGAAAGATAAAATTGTAAAAAAATGTGCAGACTTTTAAGATAAAGATGCAGTATAAAGATGGAGTATAAAGTACATAAAAAAAGAAAATGAATATCAGTAGTTTTTCTTTTGATAAAACCTTTGTTTTACTATATATTTTTTTTTAATTTATACTTCTAATACTAATTTATATATACATTTATACAACAATACTGTTATACACCAATTTATGCAAATTCTTTAGAATGTAAGAGAGTATTTAGTAATTCTCGTTTAATTACCGCTTTTTCCTTAACCCAAGTCAGAGCGCTGCGGCTCTCTATACGAAGATTGTATGCTTTCGATGGATGGCCGATGTAGAGTTTTACGCTATAGTACCTATATATCCACATATATTGTATGAACAATCCAACCGATTAATGAAACGAAAGGAAACGAGCTAGAATCACACGAGGAGAAAATCCGTACCCGTTTGTATAAACATTTCCGGAAATGGGGTAAACGGCGGTGGTGGTGTCATAGGATTCAGCTACGATCCAAGCCAACACGTGCAATGCAAATGCTCCGATCACAAACATCTTTCGATACATGTTTTCTTTTGTAAGGTATTGCATACACACACGCGTATTTATACATTTATACAATATACGCGTGCCTCTCCGTTTTTTTTTCCTTCAAAAAAGTTACGGGCATGAGTTGAAAAACAAAATTGCAGTTGGACTTTTTCTTGTTAATTAGGGAGATGCGGTGCATCTCGTCCGTTATTTGACTACTCAAAAATTGAGACTTTCTTGTATTCTTATTGTTAGTACATTGAACAATCATATTGAGAGAGTTTTTCTTGTATTAATTCTTATTCTTAGTACATTGAACAATAATAATTAGAGGGAGTTCACCGGTTCAAAACTGGAATGCTCCTCACGAGTAAGTCGGAAAAATGTATAATTATTGAGGACATAATCCTTATTATTCATTATGTGATACATCTCACATTACAACCAAAATACAACAATAAAGGCATAATCAAGCGACAACAACATCAACAAGATGGAATACATAAGGTGCAAGAAATTAACAATTATTCGCAGCAGAGGGTAAAACAGTAATTATGCCATTGAAAAAAACAAAACAAAACAAAACAAAACGCATGGCGCAGTACTAGACTGCAAACTGTGGTGCCACACTGCAGTTTGCTGGTGCCCATCCAACTCGACCATTCTCGTATATAATCCATTTATCTTGCATCGAAATGTCTGTGCATATCGAATCACACGATCAGAAGAACTCATGCATGATCGAGAGTTAAAACGAATCATAAACAATATTAATATCAAACCTCCGATCAGACTGATCTCATCCCCTATTCCGACTCCCCCTCCGTTCAAGATGCCTAAGCACAAATTCCCTTCGTCCTGAATACACACATATATTTATATATATGATCATATATATAAGTTACATTATATTCCGTAACATATAAGTACGTACCGAGATAATGAGATACGATTTTGGGTCCATTTCGAAGTGAGCAACATCATCATCTGATGTCATGATCAAATGCAAAGTCTTGAAGGCATTCGGCGCGTCAGTAATGCTTGTGAAGGGTTGAGCACCTTTCCAGCACACCGGAAGGGTAAGATCGTCATTTGCAACCTCCAGTTGGGTTCCTATGACATTCTTAATCTGTACACAAAAACAAAATAATAAATCATTATTATTTACAATCGAGGGAGGATCGGAGCATCACTCATGTGTATCGATTAGATCACACTCGCCTTGGCAAGAATATCCACGTACGCCTGAGAGCTGAAGTAAGTGTATGTACTTCCGCTATCGAAGATTACTACTTGAAGGTCGTTGCTAGTAGGATTAGCTTCATCGTCGAAGTAGAGGTCACCCGACCCCATCATGTAGTGATTTCTGAGGATCGCACGTATATCAGACGATTAATTATTATAGTCTCTCTGTCTTAGGGAAGATGATTCTCACTTTTTTTCTTAATTTATACAAAAGAAGTGAGTTATCTTTTATGAAACAAAGAGAGTATTAGTTATTACTTCCGTCCTAAAAATATATGGGTAAAAATGTATTTTTAAGTTAAAAAGTAATATAGTTGCGATTAAAATTTAAAAATTAAGTGAAAAAAGTATGGGTAAAATTGTGTTTTAAAGTGAAAAAATAAAGTATTTTTTTTCAGTGGTGTCCATAATTATAGTTGGGATATCGATATCCAAAAAAAAAAAAAAGAGTTTGCATAATTAGTTGAGACATAGCCACATAAGTAGTATTACTTATACATAACGGCCTATATCGACTTACTGTTGGGTCTATACGGATTTCCAGACGATGTTGTCGATGAGAGGAGTATCTCCAAAGGCGAGAAACCCTCCTCCTTCTTGTGCACCGAAACAGTGAGAGATGATGTTATCCATCACACCAAAGCTTCGCAGCTGATTCAAAATTACAGCTTTACCCCTGCCGAGCCCCAGGATTCCGTCGACAGGAGATGTGTGTGGTCCTAAATATTCTTGATCGTAACCGCACCTACATTATTAATTCGTTAAGAACTGATCATATCATATACGTACTTTATTATTATAAAGAATTCGAAACATATATCGATCTTACTATATATTACTCGATTATTAATTCTCTCACCCGATTGCTACTAATGCTGTTTGCGTCGTACCGTTGGTCAACTCGAGGTTTACGTTTGTTAGTGTGTAGTTCTTCCTAGTTCAACATAGAACCACGTTGTTCTTGTTTGAACTACGTTGAACTATACACTTTGTTTTGTAGTAACTTCATGTTTCATGTTTGTATTCTTTCTATTCATTAATTCATACAAGTCTGCTAGGTCAACGTAGTACGAGCTGTTGAACTGTGGAATTAACAAGTGGCTCAACGCGTGACCACGGTTCATCAGCATGGAGCAAGCAGACTTAGGCTTTACAAGCATCATGGAGTTACATCAGTGCGTCAGCGTTGAACGAGC
>JACOMQ010002208.1:0-25269 GCA_014843705.1 Euphrasia arctica
GGCCATTGTTGGTCTTCTTCGTGCTCGTCGGCTTCGTGCTCGTCTTGTTGCTCGTTTTCCGACATCGGGGCGGCCGGAATTCACGAAATTGGGCGGCGGTGGCTTGGTGTTGGTGGGGACCGACGGGGAGATGATATTGGGGGGGACCAATTTTTAATTTTGTCTTTTTCTCTTTTTTTAATTAGTTTTGTTGTGTTTTGAAAAATGGGAGGGTAAATAGGTATTTTCCAATACAAAATGTATAGTTTGGGTGTATTTTTATTTGAGGGTTTAAAATGAGTATATGTTTTATATTTGTTACCCTTTAAAATTTTCTCTCGTTAGTTTAAAACATGAACTTGTATTGTTGGGTAGAGCGAAAAACAACTTAAGCCATTTATATTATTTTTTATTAATTAATACACATCTATCTCCCTATTTTATTTTATTAGTAGTATTAGTAGTATATTTTATCAACAGCCCATTCGAAGCCCCAACTCCGAGACAGAAACAACTGGCGAATGAAACACGCCCAATGATAACGAAATTAACTAACCCACCTCCAACGTGCAACTCACGTGATTGGTTTTATTATTATTTTTTAATTATTATTAAATGCAATAATTTCGTTTAATTTCTGGGTTTTTCCGTTTCCGTCTCTTCTCTTCCGGATGCCAATCTGAAGCTCTGTTTTAAAAATCTCACCTTTCTTTTCTCTCGATAATTTCTGAATTAATTTCCTTAGCTAAATAAAGTTTTACATTATTTTTCTTGTTGCTTTTTTTTTTTCCCTTTTTTTGATTTCGGGATCTTTATTTATTCTCGACACAAATATTGTCGATGAAGCCCCTTCCGGTCAACCCCTCTTTGACTTTTCCGAATTTTCGTTGATGATCGGTTATTGTGTCGGTGATATATATATATGGTAAATTGTTGATTCCGACAAATGTTGTGAAATTGTGATCGATGGATAAGAATCACCACAAAGGCCTGAGCACCGCTGTGGTCGACGACGACGAGACCCGGGCATTGCTGCCCCTGCCCGCCGTCGAGGATGCTAATTTGTCGAAAGCAATATCGGAAAACCCGAAGAGGAAAAAAGTCCAGTGGTTAGATAGCTGTGGAGATGATTATAAGCTTGCGGAAATCCTCGAGTTTCAACCCAGGTACATATATTAGTTTTTTTGCTTATTGTGTCAATGTAGGTTGTGTGATTTCAATGTTATTAGATTGAATATGAAGAACAACGATATTAACCGTGTGTAGGATCTTCTTTTACGTATTTCTTACTACTTTTGTCTCAGAGAAACATAACTACTTCCTTCACAGAATACAAAAGAAAAACTTCTGTTATCTTGAGACGGAGGGAGTACGACATTCCGTTTCTTATATGCCCGACTTTATTAATTTGTAGTATTTGCTATTGTCCTAAGCTCTCATATGTATGATCATATCCCTAACATCGTTTTTTTGGGTGTTTTCAGTGACGGAAGCGACTCTGAAGAGGAAGACGATGATTTGTGCTTTTGTAGAATTATGTAGACCCGACTCATTCAATCATTCCTTGTGTTTTCTCGATATACATACCATTTTGCAATAGATTAGTTTTAATTCTTTGTATTGTTCGCAAATTGGATTCAATTCATATAGGTGGCTCGTCTGTAAATCTCGACAGTTTTGTTGCAAAGTTTATTACGTACGAACATCATTGATTGTTGCAAACACTCCCGATTCAATACTATATTCTCTTTCAAACCCGAACAATGAAAAATAAATGAAAAGAATTGAAAAAGACTTTCAAGTGTTGCTGTCACAGAGCAAAGAGAAAAGAAAAAAAAAGTGATTTTTCTCGGAGCTTTCAAGTTTCAATATGCGGACGGAGCGCTCTGATATGGATCGCCAAACGCTGCTACATTTCCTGGCCTTGTGAATACAATCTGATAGTTTCCGAGGGTACAAGTTTTGAAGCCAGCAGCACAATAGTCGAAATAGTATTCCCACGTCCTCATGAACTTATCATCGAACCCCAGAGCACGGATTTCCCTGTATACACATTTTTCCCATTACTAAACTTTACTTTTCCAATTACGATATTCTAAATGAAGTCAGTTCGCGTTTCTTACTTTTGCTTTCCGAGAAAATTTTCGCGCCAGCATCGGAGTGTTTGGTAGTAGTGGATTCCTATGTCTTCGAGGTGCCCCAAACTGCACAACAAAGTAGCGGTAAGTAATTATCCTTCAGAGCATAAACGGAAGTAGAAAAAAAACAGATAAAAAAAAACCGTAATGTTTTTACCAAAGTCTTGAAGCAGTAGCCATGGCTGATGTCACTCGGCTGAGCGAGGGCAAGCATCCACCCGGGAATATGTATTCTTTAATGAAGTCTGAACTACGTCTGTATTCGTCATACCTCTCATCCGGTATCGATATAAACTGCAGAAGACAAAAGAAACAAGTTGAAAAGTATTGGTAATATCAAATATGGATCAAGCTAGATTCAAGAACCTCGTTTCATGACTGACCTGAAGAACAAGAAGACCGTCGTCTTCCAACACAGACTCACAGCACCGGAAGAAATCTTCCATGAATTCGTGACCTACAGCTTCTAACATCTCACTGCAAAAAAAAGCAAGAAGAATAAAATTTCTACAACTCGATGCAAACAGTGAAAAATCTCACCATGATATTATCCTGTCGTATTTCGCGGTTCTGGGCAGCTGCCGGTAGTCGCACAGAAGGAACCTTATACGATCCTATATACCCAAATCAACCGTGAATTTTTACAAAAAAATATTATGTACTAACATATATAGGCGCGTGCGTATATACCTGAAGGCCGGCTTCCTTGACTTTCGTTTCAGCGTATTTGAGCTGTTCTTCGGATAACGTGATGCCGGTGTATTTGCATCCAGTTTGTTTGACGAGCTCGATCGCTAATGTTCCCCAACCGCACCCGATCTCTAGAACGTGATGATTCTTACTCACTCTCGCCTTGTTGATCAGGAGATTGATCTTACGGAGCTGAGCGACTTTCATGTCCTCGTCGTGTGCCTTTCCCGACAGAATTTACATATATTTAGTTAAGTACGCATTCAATGACTGACTGTTATTAAGATGTCGTTGAGTCACAAAGAAAACTTACCTTGAATATGGCACAAGAGTATGTCATTGTCTGATCTAAAAACAGCGAAAACATTTCGTTGCTCTGTGAGAAAAACAAAACAAGTTTCTCATCTGTTCTCATCATATATGTGCACATTATTTCTAAAGAAACGAAATCACTTACTAAATCGTAATGCCTCGATATATTACGGCGTGCCTGAGTTAGCGTGTTTTTTCTCGACAAATGCTGGAGGAAGTACTTTGCAGATGCGAATGCTGACGTGGAGAGCAACGGAGTCCACCATCCCCTGAAGGCGCGCAGATGTATATTAAAAGCTTCGACAGAAATTAAACCGGATATTATTCTTAGTTTTCTTACCCTTTTTTGTTGAAATCTGAGGTTGAAACACTTAAATCTCGGTTAGCAATAAATATCTGCAAGAACGACAACATTACTTTCGTGTGGCCTTAAACGGTCAAGTAATTAAGCGCATTTCCTTTGCTCACCATGAATAGGTTGAGAAGGCCTTCATCCTCGTCGACGAAAGAGAAGTCCCCGTTTATGTAAGCATCGGCTAAGCCTAAATCCGACTTCGTTGCCACCTTCCAGTAAAACTGCGGAGAGTGAACTCTCAAGTAGACTTTCAACGGGCAGGCTTTCATGTCGCCTTCGAACGAAAACATCGTCCCTCCACTCTCCAATATACTTATTGATCCTGCCACTATGAAGCGTTCAAGAAACCTCGTGACGAGGATACGGGCCCCAGTCTCGAGCCAGGTCGGGACCATGTGTTTGGGGTTTTTACGAAGCGTGCATTGCTTCCTAAGCAAGCCGTTCGCAGCAAGCATGCCTGCCTGTAAGAAAGGAGTCAAAGATTCGCGTAAGTTTTTGCACATAACCGACTCGTTTTTAACCTCAAGAGACTGTGTTTTTACCTTTAGCCCATCCTCGTGAAAGCCATATCCTGCAAAACAATACGACACACGATGTAAATGCTTAAACCGTTGCGTTGATCATCTTATTATCACAATCAGGCTTTCATAAAGCGAGCACCTTGATATGCCCCGCAGAACCATATTCTTCTCGTCCCTTGGATGGAACTAAGCTCGGTTGCAGCCTTCGTTGCGGCTACTGACGGGATAGGGTGGCCCGTTGACCACTTGAGAAGAGTGTGCTCCGGTGTGAAAGGCGGGTTTAGCGTAACCAGATAAGGAAGCCCAGTCTCCGGAATATTCTGCACTTTTCAAGAATCGAACTAAATGCTCTCTCTACATGAAAAAAGGGACAAGTTTTGTGAGTAAAAACCTGCAGAATGTTGAGCCAATAGGTCACACAAACTTTCCCATTGATCGTCCCGAGAAAGTTCCAGGCGCTCCACGCAGCTCGATTTCTGGGCATCAAGTTCGTGTCGCGGTGAAGGAAAACATCACTGCCACAATATTTAAAAAAAAAAAAAAAAAACTTTAGCTAGAAAAAAGCCTAAAACAGAAACACCTAGTAAGAGAGGACCTACCTATAGGCATATTGAAATGCACCGAGGATTCGAGATTCATCGAATGTAGCCTCCTTCCCCAACATCTTTAGAGCGTCGGGGGCATGAGCAGCAACGATGCACTCGTCGTACGTATCTTCCGAGCCATCCTTCAAACTTACGGTGCATCCTGAAAAATTACATTTGCATGTTAAGAGTAGTTATAGTAATATCAAAGATTCGATTTTTAGTATTAACAGCTCACCTTTGTCGTTTGACGAGACAGAACATACTTCGGTATTGGTTCTTATTCGACAGCCTCGACTCTCCAGCACTTCTCTGACCTGCATGCATTCGTTCCCAAGCTGTCGGATAACACATTCTACGATAATCTATTATTAGTAATTTATTAGATTGCGTTTGTATACCCTATTGACGTAACTCTGCGAACGCCACCTCACTGTTAGCCATTGCGGACGACCAAAAAGCTGGGCGAAAAAACATAACATCTTAAACCGAGTACACAAACAAATTATTTTGGTAAAAAATAGTACCTGTAAAAGATGGTGATTTCGACAAAAGGAAAGGATGGAATATGCGGAGAAGCTCATCACTCCTTCTGAAGAGCACGACCATATCGAACCACATATCGGTACCTGAAAAATTAAAGTCGAATATATATATTGTGAACAGGGCCGGGATCGGAAATTAGCAGTAGACGACTCACGAGATAGGCCTTCTGAAACAACTCAGAGTAATTGCGCGATCGGAGGAAATGGCCTAATGTTTCATTGCGGTCGATGTCGGGATTGTTGTCGAGCTCTTCAAGGTAACTAAAAAACAAATAGAAAAAAAGACATAAATAATAAGATGAGCAATATTTGTCTCTTATACAACTATGTATGAAACTTACGTTAGTACATCATCCTTAAATTTGATGATTTCTTTGATCATTTTCCAGAAAAATGGATTGATCATGTTTTTCTTTTGTGCGAATAATCCGGAGAATCCACCTCGGCTTCCCCATTCGCATCCTTGTCCTTTGTCCAAGCTCACGGCGAAAGACATGTCGGAGATCTCCATGTCGACCCCGAGAGTCTCGAAGAATTCCATCATGTTTGGATATGTAACCTGTACAGTTTTGTAAGTACAGTACATACATTTTTTGAACAAACTTAATAACTCAAATTCAATGCCACAAATCAGATTTTTCTTAATTTTTGTGTCAAAAAAAAATACTTTACATTTATATTTCTGTAGGTCCCAAATGAAAAGATTGACAAAGAGATGAATAAAAAATAAATAACCAAATTATATGTGAATTCTTAAAAAAATGAATTATAAATAGAACTAGTTTCATATTTATTACAGTACAATATCTCATAATAGTTGCAATTCCTGTTTTTTTTAGTGTTCAATAATAGTTGACATATCAAACTATTTTTTATTTTTTTATTTTAAAATATAATTTTATTCATTTAATTTTTAATTTTAAAATACATTTTTTGACAAAAAAAAATCTTAAACTCAAAATTTTCTTAACACGTGGGACATGTAGTATAACATTTTGAGGGTTAAAATTCATATGGGATGGAGGAGTGTTCATGGGGCCCATTTCTAATTGAAGAAAGTGGAGTATAGAGCAGAGGAAGGAAGGTCCCTGCCCGAATTTAATAAAATTGGGCCCACAACCCGACATCTACAAATGGGTCAATATACGTACACACACAAACACGAAACAATTAAACATTTCATGATACAACTTGGGCCACGTCATATACTATTATTATTAGTTGAAATTCAATTGCTAATTTACTTATAATATCTCTGCAGTCAACGCTCAAAATTAAATAATACTGTAGTACTAGTATAATGTACGATTAATAAGCAAATTACGTGCATTAAATACATAATCCATTTCTATATTCCTACTATGAATAATGATAATTGCTTGGACCGGGAATGTGCACGACCCATTCATTCATGTGATAATCATCTTTTTTTGGTAAATGATTAATTGGTTAAGAAACTAAAAAAGAAATAATTAATCAATTAATATAAAATGAAATATATGAAATGTAATTTTCAAAGAGTGGAAAATAAAATCCACAAAATCTGCCAAATCCAATGGGGATTTCTAACCGTTTCCATTTATTTTATATTTTTTAAATAAATAATAATGAATAAAGAAGAATTGCTCACTCGATTAAAAACCATGAAGCCGAGGTCTAGTGAAGTGCCATCAATGGTGACGGTGTTAGCATGGCCGCCCAAGTGAGCGTCTCTCTCGTAGAGCGACACCTCCGCCCCGCCCTCCGCCGCCACGTACGCCGCCACAAGCCCACTCACGCCGCCTCCCACCACCGCCACTCTCATTTTCAACATAATTTAGAGAGAGAGAATGTGGTAGTTGGAATGAGCAAAATAATGTTGAAATTTGGTTTTAAGGAGCAACCTATGTTTGTAGGTAGAGCATTTATAAAGATAAGGTAGTGAATGAAAATGGGACAACACGTTGAGTAACCTAATTTAATTGTCTACAGAGATATATAATACTACTGTAAAGCATTTTATCTTATGGCACAAAATAAGACATGTACTATATGTATATACATACATGTAAATAAATATATTTATTTATGACCCAATTGGGATTATATAAATCGATATTCACAAGTAAACCTAATGCAATTAGTATTATGAGGTACTATCTAAATATTAGATAGTATTAGTAAACCCAATACTATCTAAAAATTAGGCTTGAAATACTTAAAACAATTGACTTGGACCTTCCATTCCGAGCTGATTCGGGAAAGCCCTGACTCGGTTCGAATCGAGAGACATATTTTGAGTAAGAATATAAAAATATCCGTAAGTGGACTCGTGAGAAGGTGAAAATGGACAGTCGATCTCGAGAAGAAGTCGCATCATAGGAACGGAGAGCGGACCCATACACATAAACGAGGGTGGGCCAAAAAATATATTAAAGCAAAAATTAAATTAAAATAGTACTATTATAAAGCTCACAAAATTATATACGTAGTATAATTTTAGTATTTTTAAATATTTTATAATGCAACACATTTTTTAATGTTAATATATTTTTATTGAGACTAATAAATTTAAATATTAATTTTATGGTGTCCTTACAACAAATTATCAAATGTAGACTGATAAATTGTCAAATTACGTAGCTAAATTGCTCTTGCCCAAGTCATTTTTTTTCATGCGAATGCATGATGTAAGAGAGTATCTGTTTTTCAACAACAAAAAACAAACAGTACAAAATCATGAATAATTGATTGGCTTTTTTTTACACTGTTTTACTGCTTTTTTATTCAAATATAAATTATATCATGATACGTGTATCAAAGATCAAAGATATACCTTTTGGCTTTTGACACTAGTAAGAAATTAAGAATAAGTGTCAATTTTAATTAAGTACTCAGTTAGAAACCGCTTTATCCAACAGCTCGAACTGATAAAAAAGTTGGTCACTCCAATATTTTGTTTAGAAACGTTTCAAGTCAAATATAATTGAGCATTTAAAATCATTAAGTATTTTATCGACTCATTCGAGTTGCCGGTAAATATAGGTCGATAATTTCAAATAAAAAATTTGCTACTGATATGAAGTCTCCTGCTAATAGAGGCTGGCATGGGAAGAGATGAGATCGAATTATTAAACTCTCCAATGTGCTAGTCCTTAAAAAAATTATAAGTTAAGAGTTATTTGCTCAGTTGGTTGAGCACTTAAATTGAGAATCGTAAAGTCTAAGGTTCGAACTTGAAACATGTGTGTGTGAGTATTTAAATTTCTACAATTTACCAATGAGCTAGTCCCACAAAAAACTATATAATAAGCAAAGAACGTAAATAAGAACACACAACTGAAAATTGAAAGCGTCAAATTGTCTTGAAATTTGAATTGTGTACACACGATTTCCTCCCGTCACGCCCCAAAATCAAATTGAATTTATCGATTTTATGAACAAAAAATACTTAAAAGCCGTTACTTCTAAGCTCTACTTTCTATTTTGAAAAAAATATCATCAATTCGAAAAAGAGTTTTAACTAAAAAGCACTACATTTTAAAGCAATTCAAATTAAATAATTTGATTAATGCTTATTAAATTATTTAAAATTTGTATTAATATTTGTAATTAATTATAGTTTTAATATAATTTAAACTTAACCTAACAAATTATTCTAACTAGTACCACTGACCGTGCGATGCACGTGATATTTTTTTTAAAATTGATTCGAATGAAAATTTTATTTTATTTTATAATTTTACTTTCACTCTAATTTGTAGGGTTGAGCATGAGGCGGGATGTGACGGGATTAGGGGAATCACATCTCGTCCCGATAATTTATATTCGGGTCGAGATTGAGACGTGATCGAGACCTTCCAAAATTTTAAATAAAATTAGGAAATTAACATCAAAATTAAAAATTAATTAAATATTATCGAATTATAAAATAATCAAAATACAAATAAAACAAAAAAAAATTAAGTTTTTAAGAGAAATAAGTTAATTTATTCAATTTAAAAGACTTTTCACTACAAAAAAACCAGGAATCCCCTACGGGGATTACCTACGGCTATACTCCCGTAGGGACGCCCCTACGGCTTCTCCTACGGAAAATACTATATCGACAACCCCTACGGCTACCCCTACGGCAATGCCCGTAGGGGTAGCCGTAGGGGTCTCCCGTAGGGAAGAGCGCGCGAATACGCGCGCGTTGTCTCCCTCCAAAAGTTCCTACGGGGTTCCCTACGGGGGACCGTAGGCCATTGAGCCCTACGGCAGGCGTCCCGTAGGAGACGAAACGCGGAGACCCCCTACGGCTAATCCCGTAGGGGTGTAATAAATTGCCCTACGGCCAGTAGCCGTAGGAAACCCTACGGCAATATCACCGTAGGGGATTGATAAAACGTCACCGTTTTAAAACTCACTTACTCCCTACGGCGACGGGCCCGTAGGGGAAATTCTAATTACACAGCGGGCTCCCTGAACAGAATTCACTTCTGTTTTTTGCGAAGGAGAAAGAGGGCTGCGACTTGTGAGGGCGATTTCCGGCGATTCGAAGCTTTAACCGGCGAATTCAAGCAACCAACACCTCAACCCATTCGATTATACAAGGCTTTGAGGTTAGAACTTCATTTTTATCTTTTAAATGGTTTGTTTTTTCTATTTCGAAAAAATTAGGGTTTGTACAAAAACTCGATTTTTGGTTTGAATGTTCTTCTTATTGTTGTTATTGAGTTTGATAAGTATGCAAAGTCATGTACTATCTTGAATTTGGATATGAATTTTGATAATTATCAATTTCGGATTTTGTAAATTTCGAAAATTGAAATAATTTTGGGGGAAACCTATTCATGGGTTTGAAATACATTTCATTCTCGTTTTTACAAGTCAGGAAAGAGGGGTGGCCCACGACAGTGCGATTTCCGGCCAGTTTAGGCGTTCTCCGGCGAATACAAGTGCAAGTGACCTCGGTTAAGCCAATTCTTTTCATTTTCAGGTTTGACTCTGTTTTTGAACTTTTAATGGTTCTAAAACTTGATTTATAAAACTGTGGTTGTCATATTTCTCCTTAACATGTTTATTTTTTATGATGAAGTCTATGAAAACTTGATTTGTGGTGCAATATTTTTAATCAATTTATTTTTCTGTAATGGTTTGTTTCCCCTACTCTATTTTAATAAGAATACAAACATATAAGTTTAGTGCTTATATTCTGTAGGTGAAAGAAAAGTTTAGTGCTTATATTTTTCAAGTTTTTGTCGCGTTACATATAAGTTTTTGTCGTGTGTTGTTTGCTGGGAATGAATGGGAATGAATACAAAGGGGAGAGTGAGTTGTTGGTTTGAAAATGCATGATGATTAAGTGAACTATGTTTTTTATTTAAAAAGTAAAATTTATGTTTTTTATTTCAAAAGTAAAATTTAAGTATTTTGAAAAGAGTAGGGGAATCTGAAGTGAAATTTCAAAAGCAAATTTATGCTTGATTTTTTTTAGTATGTTTTTGAAAAGAAAAATTGAAGTGAACTATTATGTTTTAGTATGTAAGTTGCAAAATTTAAGGATTTATGCTTTATGTTTTTGTACGTATGTTTTACTATTATATATTATATCTACAAGAGCTTAGACCCGTAGGGGAGCGTCTCTCGAACATCCCTACGGCAACTGCCGTAGGGGACACACCTACGTCCCTCCCCTACGGCTAAGTCGTCGGCCAAGCCTACGGGAAGAAGGGGGCGGGGAAAGGCCATCTCCTACGCTTTCCCCTACGGCAAGGTCGTAGGGGAATCCCCTACGGCCTTTATTTTCCCGTAGGGGAGACGACCCCTACGAGCAAGTACCCTACGGCCAAATGCCGTAGGGGATGCCGTAGGGAAACAGCTTCCCTACGGCGATCCCTACGGGAAAGTCCGTAGGGATCTACTGGTTTTTTTGTAGTGTTTTACAATCTTTAAAATATAAATATTTAAGTATTTTTAAAACAAATTATATTAAAAAATAAATTATTATTAGATTTGTGAAAAATGTATTAATTAAGTAATACATTTAATTGAGAGTTTACCATTTTGATATTTTTATTAATTTATGTGAAAAATAATATTTATATGTATATTAATAAATTTACGGGACGAGACAGGACGGGATAGAACGGGATCGTCTCGATCCCATTTCGTTCCATTTTTACAATTGATCCCGTCCTATCTCGCTAACTTTCGGGATGAGATCGGGACGAGATCAGAATTACAGATTAAAGTGTTCACCTCTACTAATTTGTAAACTCGTATTGAATCTAATTATCAATCGTTATTTCAAATATGAAATGTTTAATTTAAATTAAAAGTTTAGGCATGTTTGAAGTAATATTTAATATGTAAATCAAATTATAAAATAAAAAGAAAATTATAAAATTAAATATTCTTAAATTGCCAAATATATCATAATAAACAACATTCAGGGTTTTATTTGTGACTGTTTCATTTTCATTACAACATAAAAAAATTAAAAATTATTAATAATGTAAAATGATCTTATAAAAAATATTTTTAAAATTTAATCACATATATCTTTTCATATTTTACACATATATATTTGTTAATTATAATAATTAATCTTTTCTATTTGATTGAACTTTATTAAAAAAATTATGATAACTGAATCATATATTTTTGAGCAGTTATTAATAATCATAACTTAACAATATAAAAAAAATTAATTAAGTTGTTAGGAATTTATCCATTATATTAATATCTATACATATATATAATTATATTAGTATCTATACATATATAATTATTGAATGTCTCCATAGTCGTTTATCAATTAAAGCATAGTGTGACTACAATTTCAATTCAATTTATGAAATATTGAAAAAAAAATTATTAATAAATTATACTTGAATCTTATTATGCAAAAAAATAATTTTCAAATTTGAATTAGAGCAAAACGAAAAAAACATGCATAATAAAATAATTAAAGCGTAAGTAAATAAAATTCTGGAAAAGATAAAAAAATTCGACAAATATATATATACGCAGAAATATTAAAGCATGAGAACAGAGAATACTCGGCGAATTGATCTCGAGATTTTCTATGAAACACGACCAATTTTTTCTTAGGAAGATGAGCGGATCAGTTGAAATTTGATAATAGGAGAAGAATGAGTTTGATGAGAATCAAGAAAATATTTATGCAGATGGAAATAAATAAAAAAACGTATAATTAATTACAATTACATATTTTTAAACCGTGAAAATTTACTGAATATAAAAACCTACTCAAAAGATTATATTAAAGTATAAATTTTGACTTAATAATATTATTATTGTTTTTATTTATAATTTATAGCGTGGACACAACAATATTAAACTTTTTTTATTGGTCCACATGGCAAGGAGTGATTCAAAAATTATATATTTATAGATTTATGATTTAATAATTTATTTATTTAATTATTATTCATTACATAGACTTTTAAGATTCTTGTACACATTAATCCTTATATATCAATTATGTTTAATAATTATTTATAAAATTATTTTAATCATATACTAGTGCCGTAAGTTTAATTTACTTGGATAAAACGTTTAGATCTTATTATGAATTGACCTATATTATATTTAGTCTTAATAATTATGTAGTGTTGAGTACGAAGGCAAAATTCACGCCGAAAAGACGAGAGAACGAACTAGGAAAACGACGATAGTCGTTGTTGATTGGCGGTCACGGGCCGTCGCCGACGGGCGCGAAAAGGGTTTCGGCGGGCGCTAAAACTGAGGAAAATCGAGCAGATGGACTGGAGGATTTTTGGCCCTTTTGGCGGGCGCGATTTGGCCTTTGGCGGTCGCGGGTTGATTTCGGCGGGCGCCAATGACAAAACGGCGAGCGCCGTTTTGCGAATTTCTGGCGACGGGATTTTCTTGTCCCCCAAGTTTTATTCCCTCTATAAATACCTTATGCGATTGTAAATTAGGATTTAACACTTCTAGCTCTAGAATTGATATTATAGCGATTACTAGCTTTGTAATCTCGTTCTATAATTGTTCTAGTAAAGAATTGCAGCGGCAAGAAATGGACATAGCTCTCGTTAACGGGTGAACCACTATAAACTCTCTTGTCATCTATTTTCGTATTTTCGTCCTTGTGTGTCTCATGTGCTTTTTAGGAAGAGATTTCGGACGCAAATTTTCTAACATGTAGACTTTTAGTATTCAAATACACTTCATGTTCTTCATTTGCTGATTTGTATGATATTTATAAATTTATTTTAATAAAAGATAACCATAATGTTATTTAAATGTAATTATTAACCAAAACCGTTTATGTGCCTCTAACTCTTAAACTTCCACTATTACACTATAAATAGTCACGACTTCGTGTGCTAAAAGCTCATTCTTAAGAGTAGACCTTACGTACCTAGCTACATACATACTATATACAGTATAGTCTTTCTCTATATATATATCGAAATGAAGAGATGGAAGATAAGAAATGAAGTGCTTGATAATTATGGATCGGAATTCAAGTTGAGTATATGCATGATTTTTACGTGGATTTAAGCAGTGACGTAGCAAGAAATAGTACTTAGAAGGTGCGAATTTGGTAAAAAAAAATACAATACTTTTTGTGTTAACTTATGAATTTAACACTGAAATTAATTAAGCAAAATATTATTTTGATATTTTCACAAAAAATAATAGTAAATTGTGATTAAATTTTACAAAATGAATGAAAAAATAAAAATGAAAATTATATGTTATAAAAAGTAAGGTAACAATTTAATTTTGAAAAGTTTGAATATCATTTTGAATATCTAAAAAATAATACAAATTTTTTTTAGGGAACATAGAAGTATAAATATAAAAACAAAATGTTTATTAATATTAACATCCCTTAAAATTATAAAACAATTAAAAATATATATTTTCTTTGTAAATTTTACAAAAAATAAATCAAAATATTATAAATATGAATATTTTCTTTGTAATTTTGTTTTTGATGTTTTACATTTTTTAAATATTATAAGAATTAGAATAAAAAATAGATTTAAATCAAAAGTCGAGGGGTGCGATTGAACCCTCTTGCACCCCCGTGTCTACGTCCCTTGATTTAAGGTAGGGGTTTCTACGTACACTTTTTTATGATTTTTAGATGATGATGTGTTTTTGTTGATTGAACGGTAGTATGAAATGATGAGATTTATAAAACTTGTGTACCTAAGATGAGTCAGTGACCAAAGTAATCGGGTCATCTGGACGATTCAGTTGTGTTTTATGTGCGTATCACATGTGAAATTTAAAATGAAAGAAAAGAATATTTATATATTTTCATCGGAAATGATGTTTCGTGTGTATGTGCAAAGTTTGTTTAATTATCGTTGAATTGATATAGATTCACTCTACTGAGCGTTGAACGAGCGTTGAACTCACCCTTTTAACATGTTGAAGTTTTCAGATAATCTAGGATGATTCGAGAGGGAAGACAGAAAACTTATTAAAATGATTGTAATGTATTTTTACTAATTTTTATTCCACTTCGATGTAAATTATATTAAATATAATTTTAAGTAATGCCTAAATATTTATTTAAAAGTATTATTTTTATTTAAAAAAATTGATTTTAAAAAATGGGGCATTACACCTCCCCCTCGATGTGGACGGTTAGAATTTGACAATAATGCCAGAGATAAAATTTATACCGAATGCTGCTTATAAGTCGACACCTTGTTCGTTCTTCTCAATTCTTTAATTTCGTCGCTTGCCTCGACATCTATGTTCATTTCTCTCTTAAGGGTGATTTGATCAAAATGTACTGTTATTTGCTAAATGAACCTACAAAACACCACATCTATCAAAGTAACACCTTGACAACATGAGCGACAAAAATAAAATAAAATAAAATAAAGAAAAACCACTTAAGTTCGACTCACAACTAAACAAAGATACGACAAAAAAAGATCATAAAAACAATCAAATCACTCGTCAATCTAATACTTGAAAGATCCTAAAGACAGAAGAATTCAGGCAGTAAGATTCAATTGGAATAAATCAAACTTCATAAGCATACTAATTGTTAAGGATTTATCAAAAGTAAAATGTTTATGTGATAATACTGTTTTAACTTAGATTTGGAGTCACTAAGCTTGAACAAATTTTTATATGATACTTAAAAATGAAAAAAAAAAACCATAATCACAAACTAAATATAGAAAAATAATTGTGATCGATCATATGTAATGTATTATGTATATATGGCCCGGTTGGTTTAGAAGGAATGGTAAGCATACGAGAATTGTCCTCCACCTTCCCTTTTCTCGTATTGTTTGTTTCGCCTTTTCTTGTCCTTACACACCCAAATTTATTTTGCCACAAATTAAAGAAAAAGTAGAAAAGAGTCTCTAATTAAGTTAATAGTAATGCTCTCTCCCCACTCGCTCCCTCCGGGTATCTGACGTCGACGTCCGCCTATCGATCGTCTCCCCGGAAGATCTCCGCCAACGGGCTGCCATCTCCGCCTCTCCAGCAGCCCCTCTTCGGCGCCCACCCACCATGACTACCTCCGACCTCCTATCCCCATTCGGCGATCTCGACGGCCTCGACCGCGCCGACTTCCGCGAAGCCGCCTACGAGGTCTTCTTCACCGCATGCAGGTCCACCCCCGGCTTCGGCGGCCGCACAGCCATCCTCTACCACAACAACTCCGACGTCGACGCCACCGGAACCTCCTCCTCCTCCTCCTCCTCTCCCGTCAAGCGTCCCGGCGTCGGGATGGCCGTCACCAGCCGGATCAAGTCCGCCCTGGGCCTCAGAATGATGAAGCGGACCCCACCCTCCCGCCGCGCCAGCTCCTGCGGGTCCAACCCTTCTTCCCCCAGCGGTTCCGGTTCCGGTTCCAGCCCGAGACTCGGATCAACGGTCCCCGGGAGGATGATGAGGCGGCCCAAAACATCCGCGGAGATAATGAGGCAGCAGATGTGGGTGACGGAGCAGAGCGATAACCGGCTGAGGAAAACTCTAATGAGGACACTCGTCGGCCAAGTAATTTTTAATTAATTAAGAGTTTTCCCCCAAATTGATTTGATTTGAATCAATATTCTGACCTAAAATTAATTCAGATGGGGAGGCGGGCGGAGACGATAATCCTCCCGCTGGAGCTCCTGCGGCACCTGAAGCCCTCCGAGTTCAGCGATCCCCAGGAGTACCACCTCTGGCAGAAGCGGCAGCTGAAGATCATCGAGGCCGGCCTCCTCCTCCACCCTTCCATCCCCCTCGACAAGTCCTCCGACCCCTTCGCCGCCAAGCTCCGCGAAATCGTCGACGCCTGCGACTCCACCCCGCTCGACACCGGCAAGAACTCCGACACCATGCGGTCCCTCTGCAACTGCATCGTCTCCCTCGCCTGGCGGAGCCCCGACGCGGGTGGGACCACCGACGTCTGCCACTGGGCCGACGGGTACCCACTCAACGTCCACATCTACACGGCCCTCCTCTCCTCCATCTTCGACATCAAGGACGAGACGATGGTCCTCGACGAGGTCGACGAGCTCCTCGAGCTCATGAAGAAGACGTGGTCAACGCTGGGAGTCAACCGATCGATCCACAACCTCTGCTTCGCGTGGGTGCTCTTCGAGCAGTACGTGACGACCGACCGGGAAGGGGCGCTGGATCTCCTCGGCGCCTCGCTGGCGATGCTGACGGAGGTGGCGAACGACGCGAAGAAGGCCGACAGGGAGCCGGTTTACACGAAGATGCTGGCGGGGGTGTTGGTTTCGATCAAGAGGTGGTGTGAGAGGAGACTGTTGGACTATCACGGGAGCTTCCGGAAGGCCACGATCGGGGTTATGGAGAACGTGCTTCCTTTGCTCTTCTCCGCCACCAAGATATTGGAGGAGGACGTGCCGTCTTACATTAACGAGTCTGCCGGCGGGAACAGAGTCGACCATTACATTAGATCATCAGTCAGGAATGCATTTGCAAAGGTTTGAAGATCTAAACTGAACTTTACTGAAATTAATTCCAAAGGAACATGTCATAACTCTGTTTTCCGGACAGATGCTCGAAGATCAGAATGTGAACGGGACGAGGTACACCGAAGGACTAGAAGTGAGTGAGTTGCTGATTAACCTGGCTAAAAAAACCGAAGAGCTGGCGTTGAAAGAGAAGGATCTATTTTGTCCTGTTTTGAAGAAATGGCATCCGGTTGCGGCAGGAGTTGCTGCTGTGACGTTGCATGCTTGCTACGGGACGCTGTTGAAGCAATACCTGATGGGTAAATCTTCCTTCTTGAATGAAACGGTCTTGGTGTTGCAAAGGGCAGGGAAGCTCGAGAAGGCCTTGGTACAACTAGTGGTCGAGGACTCTGTTGAGTGCGAAGACGGAGGTAAGGCGATTGTGAGGGAGATGGTACCGTACGAAGCCGAATCGATGATACTAAGGCTGCAGAAACAGTGGCTTGAAGAGAGGCTGGCAAAGGGAAAAGAACACCTCCTCAGAGCTAAACAAACAGAAGTACTAACTAATAGTACTATAAGCTTATTAGTATAATCAGATGATGAGAGATGTTGATTCATTTTCATTTCTTGCAGACCTGGAATCCCAAGTCGAAAACCGAACCTTACGCTCACTCGGCGGTCGAGCTAGTCGACTTCGCCAAGGAAGCCATGGAGAACTTCTTCGAAATCCAAGTAAACGCGTCGGATAGTTTGTTCTACGATTTCGTCGATGGCCTGGAGACAATCTTCCGGGAATACGTCGTGTTTGTCGCATCCTGCGGTGAGTAGTGAGTACCAACACACACCCGTAAACACGTTCGATTTCATTCATGATTTCGATTCCTTTTTTTAATCAGGGTCAAAGCAGAGTTACCTCCCCACACTCCCCTCGCTGACCCGATGCAGCCGCGACTCCAAGATATTCAAACTCTGGCGAACCACATGCAGCGTGGGGGCCCACGACCCGACCCACGGCGGGTCGGCCATCAACTACGACGGGCACAACCCGCGGCCCTCGACGAGCCGCGGGACCCAGCGGCTATACATCCGGCTGAACACCCTCCACTACCTCGTCTCCCAGCTCCACTCCCTCGACAAAACTCTGTCCCTCTCCCCAAAGAGCCCCCCGTCGAGAACAGCCAAAACGAGCTCCTCCTACTTCGAAAACAGCCTCTCCTTGTCGCAAGCCCTCTCCCACCACGTGGTCGAGGTGGCCGCCTACCGCCTCATATTCCTCGACTCGAATTCCGTCTTCCTCGGCCGCCTCTACGCCGACGGAGTCGCCGGGGCCCGCATCAAGCCGGCGATTCGGCTGCTGAAGCAGAACCTGACTCTGTTGTGCGCGATAGTGACGGAGCGGGCCCAGCCGATGGCGCTGAAGGAGGTGATGAGGGCCTCGTTCGAGGCATTCCTCACGGTGCTTTTAGCCGGGGGGAGCAAGAGGATGTTCACGAGGATGGATCACTCGATGGTGGAGGAGGACTTGGAGAGCTTGAAGAGGGTGTTTTGCGCGTGCGGGGAAGGGTTGATAGTCGAGGACATGGTGGATAAGGAGAGCGAGGCCGTGGAAGGGGTGGTGGGGCTCATGGGGCAGCCGACCGAGCGGCTCATCGAGGATTTGATCAGCAGCGTGGCGGGGACGGGCAGCGGCGGGAATAAGATATCGCTGCCCGTGACGACGGGGAAGTGGGAGCGGTCGGACCCTAACACCATACTCAGGGTGCTGTGCTGTAGGAACGAACGGGCCGCGAGTTATTTTCTCAAGAAAACGTTTCATTTAGCAAAGAGGAGGGCTGTAGGGGCTTGAAATATTGATTTGTATACTTTGCATCAACAAACAAGATTATGATATTTAGAGATTGTTTTTGCTTAATTTTTGTTTTTGTTTTCCCTTTGCAAAGCTCAGACCTTTGTATTGTGTATGATAGTATATACCTCTGCTGGGACTGGAGAATGGGAATTTAGTTTACATCTTTTTTGTTTTCTATAACTTTGGATATTCATATTTGTTCATATTATTGTAAAGGGTTTTAAGGGATGGAATTTTTCACTCTACATATATAGGTGAAACTTGTTTTATAAGTTTAATGTTCCAGTCGACCTGAGACTCGTTTGACCCACTCTGTCAAAATTACTAACGTGAAAAAATCGTGGATTAACCTATCGACTACAATCAAAGTCCATCCAACTATTCATGATGGAGAAAAAAAATCACAAACATCTTAAACTTACAAACCATTTTTTATTGTTTTCGTGTATTGATTGATTATATTCGAGATCATATTGAAGTCAACAAGGTTTGAAATGTCAAAAATAAAATCGCCAAGATATATACTGATATTACGTAAAGAAATAAAATTTCTTTAATCCTCAAAAAAAGGGGGTAAATTTTATATTGAGAATAATTTTTTTTTGTCTTACCTAGCTACCTTTAGACAAAATTAAGTAATTGTAAATGATTACATGTATAACATTAGACAAAAACAAAAATCAACCTCCAATAAAATAATAGTAGGCCAGTACAATGTTTCAAGAGATATCACTTGAAGGTGAAGTGAAGCCCCTAACTATGCTATGCGCTATATATAGAGCTGGGACTTTTAGTCTGGCCACCAATAGGAAGCAATTCGTTGTCCAAAAAAATCCGGGCCTTTTTGGCTTGGCCCGATGGGCCAACGGACCAGCTTCGAGTTTGGCCCGATAAGTTGAGTCGGCTCGAATTTTTAAACAAATTATTTTTATTTTATTTTTTAAGTATTTTTTATTAATTTAATATTGTTTTTATTATTTATTTTACTTATTATCATAGTTATTTTTATTTATTTTTTCAAATTTATTTATATTTATCAATATAAACTTTTAATATACATTTATTTCATAATTTCATAATTAATTTATATTAAAAATATAAAAATTATTAATAATTAATATTTATTTAATTTTTTAAAATATCAGTTATTTTGGTCCGGTAGCCCAGCTTGAACATGGATGATTCTTAAATCTCATGCCGATTTTTTAGCCTAAGAGTCTGTTTGAACTTATAAGCTCCTTAAAACAGCTTATAAGCTGTTCAAGATCTTATAAGCTCATAAAATTTGTTTGGTAAAATTTTGTGAAAAGATCTTAAATTTTTTTAAAAATAAGCTGTTTAACAGTTTATAAGCTGTTTTAAAAAAAATAAAGGGGGAGATACTTTTTTTAAACAGCTTATAAGCTCTTATAACTTAAACAATAAAAGACCAAAATACCCTTAAAATATTACCTTTTATATATATACAAAAATTCCAAATTCATTATTTAGTTAATATAATTATTTATAATTATTTTTTTTCATATATAACAATTTATTTTGAGTAATTTTATAAATATAAGATCTTAAATTGCTAAACAAATTAACATAAATTTATATATCTATTTTATTGTTTAACAACTTAGTATTTTTTAAATAAGACATAACAGCTTATCGGCTCTTAAAACAACTTATAAGACGTAACATCTTATAAGCTTTTTTAAATAAGCTCGTCCAAACGAGCTCTAGGTCGAGCCGGAAGCTGGGCCCAAAGTAATTCAATGGCCCGGTGTCTGGATTGGGCCGAGCAAGCCCGGCCCGGACCAAGGCACATCACTAGCTATATTAGCTATGACTAGGCTTTTAATTTATTGCCAAACATAAACGACTCCATCCATTTCGAAATTATAGGACAACTTTTTTGTATATATGAAAATTAAGAAAAAAAGTTATTCTATAAGAGTAATTTTTTACCAAAAAAAAGAAAAAGAAAGATATAAATATATTATTAAATAAAAAAGGTAATATATTTGTGATTGAGATTTAAAAAATAAATTAAAATTTAAAAGTAAAATTTTATTTTAAAATAAAAAATTAATATTATTTATTTTCTTTATAAGATGATGCTATTATTGATAAACATATATTAAAAAAAAAGTTCATATTACTATGAAGCATAGAGAACACCTATTAACAACGCCTGAACTATAAAGTTGAGATATAGATCAGTCTTGCCCGGGCCATCGGGCTTGCTCGATCCGGCCCAGAAAATTCGGGCCTAGAACTAGTCTAGCTCAAAATGTGTTACAAGCCACCGAGACAAAATTACTTGTATTTTTAAATAAATAAATTACCTCAAAATGTGTTACAAGCCACCGAGACAAAATTACTTGTATTTTTAAATAAATAAATTACGTCCACTAATACCACGTGTATTAATATAAAAGCAATAATAATGTTTTGTTCACAACATAAATTATAAATAAAAAAATTATAAATTATAAATAGTAATATTATTAAACATATTTAAATTATTATATATAAATTTTAAATAATAATTTGAAATTATATATTTTTGGTAATAATAATTAATCAGCGTCTTAAATATATACATTTTTTTTCAAAATTCTTTTTTATTCCATTAATATTAATTTAATTTTAATTAATCGTATTTCATAAAAATCAATCTCTTCCTATTCCTTAATACATTTGAGTTAAAAAAAATTGATCAAATTTTTTAAGTATATTATTTTCTCTGAATATAATCTGGTTTCGTATGTCTTTCTTTATTTTTCTGAACATTAAACCGATTTACATGTATACGTTCTTCTATTCATTCATTTTTTTCCTCGATTTTTTTAATTTTATTTATTAATTATGATTTTTTCGCAGATTCCAGAATCAAATTGTAGAGTTATTAATTATGTTCGACTAGATTTTTTTTTTTTATTTTTAGTTTATCCCTAATTCAGTTATGTTAAATTTATTTTGCAGGTTAACATACGTTATATTAATATGATTGCATTTCTGTTATCTCATCTCATTCATGTTCACCAAGTAAATTCAATTTTTTTTATATTTCTATTTATTTTTCAGCTTTATAGTTTTAGGTATTTGTTGGATGCGTTTGACACTCGAGAAATGCAGCTCTTCCACCAAATCAGAGGCTCCATTTCTGCCATATATAATTTCAGGATCCACTAATGTCACGTGGACCAATAGAAACGCAATAATAATGTTGTGTTCACACCATAAATTATAAATAAAAAAATTATAAATTATAAATAGTAATATTATTAAACATATTTAAATTATTATATATAAATTTTAAATAATAATTTGAAATTATATATTTTTGTTAATAATAATTAAACATCGTCTTAAATATATAAAAAAAAAAATCAAAATTCTTTTTTTTTCCATTAATATTAATTTAATTCTAATTAATCGTATTTCATAAAAATCAATTTTTTCTTATTTCCTAATCAATTTGAGTTAAAAAAAATTAATCAAATTTTTTAAGTATATTATTTTTACTGAATATAATCTAGTTTCGTATGTCTTTCTTTATTTTTTTGAACTCATAAAAATCAATTTCTTCTTATTCCCTAATCCATTTAAGTTAAAAAAAATTAATCAAATTTTTTAAGTATATTATTTTTACTGAATATAATCTGGTTTCGTATATCCTTCTTTATTTTTTTGAACATTGAATCGATTTATTCTTCTATTCATTCATTTTTTTTCCTCGATTTTTTTAATTTTATTTATTAATTATGATTTTTTCGCAGATTCCAGAATCAAATTGTCGAGTTATTAATTATGTTCGACTAGATTTTTTTTTTAATTTTTAGTTTATCCCTAATTTAGTTATGTTAAATTTGTTTTGCAGGTTAACATACGTTATATTAATATGATTGCATTTCTGCAATCTCATCCATCTCATCTCATATCTCATTCATGTTTACCAAGTAAATTTAATTTTTTTTTATATTTCTATTTATTTTTCAGCTTTATAGTTTTTATTTTCCATTTATTTGGATTTTCTCCCAGCGGTTTTAGGTATTTGTTAGATGCGTTTGACACTCGAGAAATGCAGAGACGAGAAACTCCTCTTCCACCAAATCAGAGGCTCCATTTCTGCCATCTCTTTCATGTTCACCAAGTAAATTCAATTTTTTTTATATTTCTATTTCTATTTATTTTCCAACTTTATAATTTTTATTTTCAATTTATTTGGATTTTTCCCAAGCAGTTTTAGGTATTTGTTGGATGCGTTTGACACTTGAGAAATGCAGAGACGAGAAACTCCACTTCCACCAGATCAGAGGCTCCTCGATCGAGTAGGATGAGACGAAAAACTACTCTTCCACCAGATCAGAGTCTTCTCGATCGGGTAGAATGTAAATCAAGGGATTCGCCCGAGTAGCAAACACATGTGGGAGAGAGCAATAGGTCTCATCCAAGGACTAACTTCATAATATTTCAATGAAAATTTGTCATACCTGAGATTCGAACTCTGCGTCGTCGGGAAATTACACCAACATCACCACAGACATTACCACTCGGCTATGCCCCAAAAGGCTTAAATACTATAAATTACATCAAACATGCGTAGTGTTTGAAAATAATAAAATTTTCATAATTGAGATAACGGTTAATAATAAAATTAATACGAATTTACAAATTTAAGTGAGAGTTCGATTATTAAATAAAATAATTTGTTGGTCTATTAATAAATTTTTGGGAAAAATGACAATAAGGCCATTTTTCAACATTTTTTCGCCAATAAGGTTTTCGAGAAATTACGCGTGTCAATTAGGCCACCTAAAATGTGTAAAGACCGGATTATCCTTCCTAACCAACCCGACCACCACTCTTCCCCTAAATCACATTGATCCCACCCTCCCACTCCACCACCGCAAACCCGCAACCGTCCTCCTCCCTCACCCCCTCAAATTCGCCTCCACCGCGGGCTTGCCGTCGGATCCGATCTCGGTGACGGAGGATAGGCTGTGGATGGAGATAAGATCCGCAATTCGACCCCCCTCCACGCCCTCACCTTCTCCGAGCTCGCCGCCGTCGTCTTCCTGATCGCCTCCTTCATCTACCTCCTCGGATTCTTTGGGATCGATTTCGTCTAGTCTTTCGTCTCCAAAACCGAGATCGAGGACCGATTCATCTTCCACGCCCCCGTATCAACAATCCCCAGATCGACGGACCTCCTCCATGAGGACGACGAAAACATAATCAATCTCGTCGTCTCGAATCGAAGAGGCCGAGCAGGTTGCAGAGGGGTCGGGGGAGAGGAGGCGGAGGTTGGGACGGGGTTGGTTCTCGGGCCATATGCAGCTGGGATACGCATTCGATTCTCGGACAGTTGGATCGATCAAGCCTAAACTCCAACTCAATCCTTCGCACCTTGTAATCTCTCCTCCTCCTTCGATTTTATTTATTTATTTACTTAAAAATTATTTTTCGATGATGAAATTTATCTGATTTCATTCATAGCAAGTTTCAGTTGGTTTTTTGGGCAGCAAATGTTTGATGAAATATCTCTGAGAAAAATGTAATCATTCATGCAGCTCTCAGGGTAGGTTGATCGACGAAGAAGGGTTCGATGTCAATAGTATGCATCAACCCATAGTTTTGGCTATTAATATATTTGTACTATTTTGCGATGTAAGTTCTAAGATTACGCTGTAATGCTTCATGTAGAACTTTTTTTTCTTTTTGTGTGTTTGAAGCAATATGCTTATAATGTATACAGTTCATTGTGTCTCGGTCCGTAAATTACACTAATGCTTTCATGTGAACTTTATCCGTTTCCTGTGTATGAAAGCAAACACTAAACAAGTGAGGACATGTTTAATTAGAGATGCTAATATCTAGCCACTTTATTAGCACTAAACAGTTCATTGTGTCTAAATACGTAATTTTTTTAGAGGTGCTGCAGCCGCCGCCGCCGTTGAAAAATGAAGACACGAAGGAGTTGGAAATGAAGAAGGAAGAGCCTCGAGGTATTTTTATTTAATTTGTTGTTGTTTATATTTGATGCGTTTTACTGTGTATTCTGAATATTTAACTTCCTGGGAACATGCTTTTCTTTCTTTCCAATTTTAGTGGCTGCGCCTAAATACGGCTTTTGACAGGTGGATAGAGAAGAAAGACCTGATGTGGAATTTGAAGGGTGTTTAAGTTATGCATACCAATATCACGGTTTTCTTGTATAGTTTTTTTTTTCTTTTTTTTTATGTGTGTGTATTTCCCAACTGTTTAACTGTGTATGGAGATCAATTGAACACTGAAGGGCTTAGGCTCTTATCCTATATTCTGGTCAATGTATTTTCATGAGTTCACTGTTTGTTATGAGAGCTTTATGCTACCAGTTGCTCATCAAATTGTTTG
>JACOMQ010002209.1:0-25256 GCA_014843705.1 Euphrasia arctica
AATATCACGTGGTCTATTGGAGCTTAACCGAATATTGCGCACCCTATCCCTCTCAAATGGCAACAACAGACTATCAAGCTTATGATCGTCCCATCCACTCCCATCCGCCTTCATAAAATCAGCCACCTTCATCTCTTCATTACCCGGTAAACAAGGTGTGATAACCCGGCCTGACTGGGTGTGGGGAATCCACGCATGCCGCCATATTTTCGTCTCCAGACCGTCCCCAATCCTACGTCGTAATCCCCTATCAAGCACCACTCTTGCTTCGACAATGCTCCTCCATGTGTAGCTTGGATTAACACCCAACGAAGCCGTCATAAATTCGCCATTAGGGAAATACTTAGCTTTCATTAAGCGGGGCCAAAGACAATCCGGATTAGTCACAATCCGGATTCTGTCCACTTTTGAGTGTTCATTCTCATTTCACTAATGCACCCAAGCGTGCACATTTGGAGATGCTCTAATACTAATGTAATTCGGAGAATCGGAGTTGACCTTTTCGTGCTTGGTGTTGATGAAGTGTCCGAATATGATTGGGTCGAAAATTATTACTATTAGTTTAAAGCACATAAAACCGAAGATTTTGTCTACCCAATATCTTCTTCGTCTTCTTCTTGCATACATACATATATGTGACCTTTGGGACGGTGAAAATACAATCACATTCATACTAGATAGTAAAAAATACAATTAATTAAGTTGACTTTATGCATCAAATTAAATTTAATTATCACGATTAATTAAATCATAATTCTTTATGGGCAGATATGTAACGGACGTAATTTGGATTTTGCGTTTTTTTTTTATAAAATTAACAATATAATTTACAATATATATATATTATATATATATATATAATATTTTTATTTATTATTTTTATATATTTAAACATTTTTTTTCAATATAATTTTCTTTTTTAACTAAAATACTAAAATATATAATATTTTTAATTAAAAAAATTATATTTTTAGTTTTTTTTTAAATTATATAAATTAATAATAGTATAACATATATTAATTCATATCTAAATATAAATAAACTATTATTTACATTAATAAATAAAATTTTAAAATAATTCGGCTTTGACAAATAGATATTAATTCATATCTAAATATAAATAAACTATTATTTACATTAATAAAATAAAATTTTAAAATAATTCGACTTTGACAAATTCTCTGCCCAAATAGCACGTCCCTAATTAAATATATATTTAAGGACAGTGCTAAATGGGCGGCCCATTGGCAGAAACTACTTAAAAAATCATTTTACAAAATCTAATAATATTTTAATTATTTTTTTTACATGTAATATAATTAATTATACTATATAAAATATATATTGCACAAAAAAATTAAATAAAAAAATATTTTGTTAAAAATAATGCATATTCTTATATTTATATTTAAAAAAATCAATTAAATAGAAAAAATATATTTTAACCTATAATAATAAAAAATAAAAAATATATTTTTACATATATATTATAGTGATTATATTTTAAGTCATATATAAATAAAAAATAAATAAAAAAAGATTTGAGCGTTCTACCCGTGGGCAGAATCTGCCCACATGGAATTACCTTATATTTAATGGTAATTAAAACTCCTATCGTGACACGTGGTCGTGGAGGTTAAATATGCTATGATGATCTCGACTTGATCGGGATGAGCGGGTCCATTTTGTAAGAATCTAATGTGGGGGGGACCAAATTGGAAAATACAAAAGTTAATTAGGTTGGTTAGAGTGTGGCGTGCTGTACTCGATATTAACCATACACATACAGTATTAAATTAGCATAATCTATGGACCAATGTGCATGTAACACTAATTACATTTTCCTTTCATATATACTTATTAATTAAGAAAAAATCAGCTAAACTTTGTTCATTTCAAAACCATGAAATCGACTATTCACAATTATTATCCATGATACACATATATTTTAGCAACGCGTACGCTTTTCGAGTTTTAGTTATGCTCGATCAATTTAGGTACAATCGTTTTCTAAAACAAGTATAAAATGAAGAATCGATCGATGGTGAGATAGTTCAATTATTTTAGTTATGCAGTGGACATCTCTTATGTCACTTTCCTTTTTCTTTTGTTAATAGTGGGTTGAGTACAAAGTATTAATCTAATTAGTCATTGTAGCATATAAATAAAGGTGACATGTAAGTGTCGTCCTGGATTAATTGAATAATTAGTAGGAATGGCATTACAAAACAAAGTGGGTTTCAAAATTAATGGGAGGCTCATACACATATAGTGTAGTCAATATCTATATTCGGATTTCATTAAATCACTCGGAAATTCATCATCGATCATATTTTACGGACACGTGCAAGCACTACATATATTAGTTAATGTCGTTGGTTTTGGTTAGGTTACTATTATATATATACTTTTTCTATTTAGATAAATTGTTATACTTTCTTTCTAATTAAAAAAAATATGTAATTATTCATTTGGCACAGTAGTATATTCGTTAAGTGGTAGTACAAATTACAATTGTGAAGAGCTAGTATTAATTCAAGAGAGATTGAGTATTTTTTAAAAATATATTGAAAAAAATAAAAAATAAAAATATTGAAAAATGAATATAATTAGATAATTAATGAAGTAATGAGTGACATCGGCCCCAATACATAATAGATAAATGGCAGTGGCTGATGAGAAGCGTATGAGGTTCACCCGTTTCCATTTAGTTGATAGCCTAATTAAATGCACTAATCATTCACGCTTTTGAGAATGATTGCTATATATCAAGTGAGTGTGCATGACATCATTAATTAATTTAATTAATACTATAATACATTTTTTTTTAAATGTCAATCATATAAAAAATAAAAAAGATATGATACATTAATCGCATAAGGGAAGAAACCCCACCGTATCATTGAGCTAACACACTAGCTCTCCAACTAACCAACTAAACATATAGCACTATATAATACAAATGTAGTCACCAGGCTATATGCCATACCCTCTTCAGTGCACGTGCCTGAAGAGAATCTGGAAGTCGCAACGAGCGGATCCTCTCCTGTATGATAGAAATCGCCTGAGAGGCCACCACTGTAGGCGACACCGAACGAGCCTCATGAATCCTCGTGTTCCTCTCGAGCCAAATGAAGTAGATCAGAGCAGCGAGAAGTCCAAGGTACGCGCAAGATATCAAGTGCTTCCCACGCCATCGACTAGAAGCCCGTAATACCGCACAATGCCAACTACCACGTGGCCATAGAAATCCCACATCCACCTCAAGTCTCCGCAAGCAATCCCGTGAGAAGGGGCAATCAAAGAAGAGATGAGAATGTGTCTCCGCACTCTCCCCACCACATAGCACACACGAGTCATCACCCCGACCAATCCAACGCTTATCCCTAGTCGGTAGTCGACCGCGAATAGCCATCCAAAGAATGAAGCAATGTTGTGGGATACGTCCAGGTCCAGTCAAAAGGGCATCCCACGACACTCTGGGACCCTCAGGGCGGAATAGAGTATATGCCGACTCAGAGGTGTAGGTCCCTGAACGATGCAATGTCCACCGCACTGTATCTGTCCTCATATCTATACTCGGAAAGCCGTTCATAAGATGAACGAACTCCGCCGCAAAGTCTGCTGGCCATCTCCACTCCTCATCAACTATGACCATACTCAACGACGCAGCCCTAGGAAGCCTCCTACACCACGGTCCCAACTGACACACCTCCTTCAAACGGCCAAGGGGATGCCACGGGTCCCTCCAAAGGTAAAACTGAGATCCATCCCCGACCCTCATCTGAATAGCTGGTAACACAACTGGGCGTAACTTAAGAAGCTGTCGCCAACTCCAAGAGCATGCACTCGGCACCTTAGCACTCCAAAAAGAATGCCTCCTCAGTCGATTCTCTTGAATCCAATTTATAACAATTGTATAACAATACTATAATACTTCACCACCAAATAAAAAATAAATCACATTGTATAACAATTTATTGTTGATTATATTGTACGAAAGCAAACATATATATATATATATACCAATCGATCATAATTTTAATGACTTATAATCTTGTTAAAATAGAAATTCATACAATGTTAACGTATCATACCTAATTATGACTGAAATACATAAACGTACCATTTTTTATTTATTACTACGTACTACTATGTTATATTTGCATATTGATATAAAATATTATTTTTAGTCCCACATAAATAGTTACAGTCTACCTAAATAGTTACAGTAGTCAACGTTGATTTTTTTTATTCGTACAATAATAAATAGTTTACAAAAATTATAAAAAAATTACTAAAATAAAATTTATTAAAACTATTTATGTGGAACAAATTGAGTACGTTGTGGAGTGTAGGACGCACATATTTATATTCATGCCGACATGCCATAATCCATAATAATAATAATAATAATAATAATAATAATAATAATAGAGAACTAGAAAATCTGGTTGAGGTCAGTTTATGCATGCGTTTTGACTCTTACAGATTAAAAAAAGGTGTAATAAAACCAAATATCGAAATATATTTTATTCATTCACACATACACCGTGTATATATATATGTCCAACACTATTAAAAAAAATGATTGAGATGCCAGTTAATTTTGTAACAATATACTTATAATATAACCTAAAAGCAAACAAGTTCGTTTGTGCATACAATTAATTAATTAATACGGGGTATATATGAATTATTAATTATAATAGGAATAAGCAAAATCAGAATAATATTTAATGTTTTGATTTTCTTAATCTATTTGTCGAATTGAGATCATGAATCGAATACAGTTCATATACTAATATGCAAATGAAGTCAATATTTTTATATTAAAATATACTAATAATTCACAAAAAAGAAATATGACGGGTCTAAGCTTAATGCCAAAAAGTTACATGTAAAGTCAATCACTTTTCCTTTATGCTAATTAATTTTATATGAAATTAAGAAAGATAATGATAATAAAAACAACATTTAATATTATAAAAACACCAAGGGTCCCAAACGAAAAGAAAATTTAAAATATTGAAGGGAGAATTTAACGAGTTAATCAAAGTTACTAGCTGTATAATTTTTTGTTTTAATTATTAATTAATTAATGACATTCAATTAGAGAAATGAAAGGTTGGGTTAGGACGACAAAGTGTGGTAATGATTACGAATGGGGTCGTGATGGCAACCTCAAATCCTCATCAAATGATTAATTTTTAGGGGATGGGTTCACGCAGCCACAGCCGCCATTTCTTATCTTGATCATTAATCCTTTTTTTCTGTTTTTTATTTTTAGGCATTTAATTTTTAATAAAGTGGGAAATTAAATTTAGAAAAAGCGAGCCGAAAGGACGTGGGAAAAAAAGAATCAATAAAGACTTTTTCATGAAAAAGTCCTACTACAAAGTATATAACTGGATTAAGGTTGAAATTTTTATTTTTAATTTTAATTTTATTGTCACTCGTAAACTATATTATGTATATAACTAGAAAGCAAAAGCAACGCGGTACGTACGTGTAAATTATAAATCGTAGTACAAGATTATTTTAAGTAATAAAATATGATAAATGTGTGTTGTTAATTTGGATTTATGTGCGAAATAGAGTCACCAAAGAACCCACTTTAGTTTTGTTAATAGAAAAAGACCACTCACTCCCTCACTCACTCCCCAAGTACTAGTATAAAAAAGGCTCGCCCACTAATTGGACCACTAACTCCACCCCTCTCTCTCACTCTTCAAGTATACATGGCCCGGCCCGGCCCGATGGATTCGGGTACTTGGACGACGGCTGTATAATTACACGTCCCCAACTCCTAGAACTTACTGCTTTATTTATTTATTCATTTGAGAGTGCAAAAAAAAAATGGTGGTGGT
The DNA here is from genome assembly GCA_014843705.1 of Euphrasia arctica. Lineage (NCBI taxonomy): Eukaryota > Viridiplantae > Streptophyta > Magnoliopsida > Lamiales > Orobanchaceae > Euphrasia > Euphrasia arctica. Next base: position 5,871 of record JACOMQ010002209.1, read on the forward strand.
GGTGGTTGTGAGGGAATACGATGCGAAAACGGACTGCCCCGCGGTGGAACGTATGGAGAACAGGTGCGAAGTGGGGCCCAGTAACGAACTCGCGCTTTACACGGACCTCTTGGGCGACCCCATTTGCAGGGTCCGCAACTCGCCTGCCTATCTCATGCTGGTTCGTTAATTAATACAGTAGATAGCTTTTTAATTTATTTGTTCTTTTGTTTAATTTCAGTTATTAATTATGGTGACACCTGCAGGTGGCGGAGATGGTGGTTGCGGGCGGCGGCGGGGATAGAGAGATAGTGGGTACGGTGAGGGGCTGCATCAAAACCGTTACGTGCGGCACCAAATTCCCCAGAAACACTTCCATCATCCGACCTAATCCAATTTACGCCAAGCTTGCTTATATTTTGGGCCTTCGGGTATCTCCGTTACACAGGTAAATATATTATTCATTCCAGAAATTATTTTATTAGATGTATTTCATAATTAAACAAACATGTAGGGACAATATGTCTCTTCATATAACAGATTCTCTCACTAAGCTATATTTATAATAGTAATATTTTTGTTTTTTTAATTTATTTTAGGCGAATGGGAATTGGGTTGAAGCTGGTTCACAGAATGGAGCAATGGTTCAGGGACAACGGCGCCGAATATTCTTACATGGCCACCGAGAACGACAACCAGCCCTCCGTCAATCTCTTCACCCACAAATGCGGCTACACCAGATTCCGTACCCCGACCATCCTCGTTCAGCCCGTTTTCGCCCACCGGGTCCGGGTCGACAGCCGGGCCACCGTCATCACCCTCTCCCCCGCCGACGCCGAGTCCCTCTACCGCCGCCGTTTCTCCGGCACCGAGTTCTTCCCGCGCGACATAGACGCCGTGCTCACCAACAGGCTGAACGTCGGCACCTTCCTCGCCGTTCCGGGTGGGACCTACGATGCATCCTCGTGGCCCGGCCCGGACGGGTTCCTCGACAGCCCGCCGGAGTCGTGGGCGCTGCTGAGCGTGTGGAACTGCAAGGAGGTGTACAGGCTCCAGGTGCGCGGCGCGTCGCGGCTGAGGAAAGGGCTGGCCCGGGCGACGCGAGTGGTGGACCGGGCCCTGCCGTGGCTGGGTCTCCCCTCGGTTCCGCGGATCTTCAGGCCTTTTGGGTTTCTGTTTCTGTATGGGCTCGGAGGGGAAGGCCCAAACGCGGGTGGGCTGATGAGGGCGCTTTGTGGGCTGGCCCATAACTTGGGCAAGGAACGTGGGTGCGAAGTGGTGGCGGCGGAGGTGGCGAGTGGGGAACCGCTCAGGTTAGGAATCCCGCATTGGAAAAGCTTATCGTGCGCGGAAGATCTGTGGTGCATCAAGCGGTTGGGGGAAGACTACAGTGACGGGTCTGTGGGTGACTGGACAAAATCGCCACCTGGATTGTCCATTTTTGTTGATCCTAGAGAAGTCTAACTTGTAGTAGTGTGTTCGTTGACTAGGCTATATAAGAAAAAAATAAACAATCTAATTTTAATTAGGCTGAAATAAATAAATAAATAATAGATAAATGCAGCACCTTTTTATAAGTGGGGGATGAATAGAACAAGGAATGGGAAAGATGTGTATTAAAATAGCTTTTGTTGTTTTGTAACTATGCTTGTAATTAATGGGAATATCCTTCTTTTTTTTTTTTAAAAGAAATTGTGTTCATGGCTATCTTTATCGTACTATATTATTGTTAAGTGTGACATGCACCAAAAATATATATGTAAATTCTGGGTATGTCGTCCTTGAAAAAGACGTGTGTTTGCCATTTTTGTTAGTGGATAGTATATTTTTAGGTAGAGGCTACAAATCATTTATTTTCTACCTTTTACTGGAAGATCCGAGAACGAATGAAGTATAAAGGTAATTATTTTATTACATTTACTTACTAATGGCAAAAAATCATTTATAGCCGAATTCGAAAGAAGAAGAAACAAAGTCAAATGGAGGAAAAACTTGGAGAAATATCAAGAACACAAGTCAATAATTCTAGTCTTGGAGATATATCAAGATCACAAGTCAATAATTCTAGACGCGTTTGAGGAGATGCAAGTCAATGCTCGAGACAATGCCGGCCTATGTCTACGGGTTTACCGGTCTAAAGAACAATAAGAAGAAAGTGCCCGTTGAGGAGGTAAGGTGTTCTACTGTTAAAATTAAAACCGGGTTTTAGTTAATTATTTATTGCAGTAATTATTCAATTCAAAAAGAAATGACAAAAATCTATGTACTCCACTTTAATTATTTACTCTTTTCCGTCAATTCTGCAAATAAACTGCATACTGCATGATTTTGACAACAGCCAAACCAACTATGGAATCAAACTTCACTTTAATTACTAGCTAGTACTCCCTCCTCTTTTTTTTATAAGACGTTTAAGAGTTTTAATTATTTTTATTTTATAAGACGTTTTAGTTTTATTAAATGATGTAATAACATTAATTCATATTTTTTTTCAATTTTTTATGCACATGTTTTTTCTCTCCACCAATCACATTTCATTATTTTTAACATTTTATTTTTTTCAATGAATATTAATTGAAATTAAATATTTTCTTAATAGTTGTGTTAAAGCTTAAAACGTCTTATAAAAAAAATATGAGGGAGTATATATTATATTTAATTCGCTCTTAGAATACTTTATTAACTACCATTTCCTTTTTCTCAACTTGATATTGAATAAATTAGGGTTTGAATAACAACTAGATCTAAAAATTAAGAATTTAGGTTTTGTTAAAAATGAATTCATGATCTAAGCCACTACTTCACGACAAAACCCAAACAGCAATTTACGACGTAATAACTTTTGACGGGAACTTACGTAATAACGAGTACGCATATCTATAGTACCTATGCGGCTATGCGTATATGAGATGAATTAAAGAACGTCAATAGTAATTTAGTCGTATATTTTATTATTTTGAAGAAAAACCAAATGACAAAATCCACTTTCTAATTAAATTTGTCTAATAGTCTTTCTTACAATATATTAAAATTTTCTTTTAATTTTAATGTAACAATAATAAATAAACAAATACATATTTCAGTTATATAAGTTAAATATTTAACTATATACATTAATTTGTTCAAAAATATATACTATTGATTGAATCTTTCTCGAATAAACAACTTTTAAGAAAAAAGTTTTATTTTTTAAGTTAAAAATAAAACAGTTAGTAAAATAAAACAAAAATACGTAATAGTAAAATTAGGATAAATAAATAAAATTATTTATATTCTTTTTGGGAGGTATATTGGGGACGTTCATTTTAAAAAAAGTTCGAAATTGTGATGATTAATGTTACATTTTTTTGGATTGGTTAAAGTTGAACTGAATGTAAATGAAATGTACTCCAGACTAAATTATTTTTATAAAATAATTTATTTTAATTATTTTTCGAACTGAAAGAATCGGAGTTAACTGATAAAAGAAAATAAATTGAAAATAACACTAATCCGTTAAGATAAAAACATTTGGGCTTATGGGTTGCGTTGCAATGGGCACACACTAATACACTATTGGGCTGAATAGAATGTTTTAGGCTGAGTTGTTGGGGTTTTAGTTTTGGGCCGAATAACCCAACAACTACTCTTGAAACTAATTAGTAGTACTAGTAGTTTTTAATGAAATAATTAAAAAAAATGTTTTAAGCCAAATTAAATTACTGTATCAGTCCTACATTCGTCATTCGCTCTCTATCTGTAGAATCCTCACCTCACGCTATCCATCATCTTCCACGCGCCTCTGCTCTCTCATCTGTCGACGTTCAACTGGAATGGCGGCGGCGAAAACTTGCGGCCTCGACGTCGCGGCGGTTGCTTCGCCCCTCTCCGGTTCGATAAAACGGACTGCCGAATTCAGCACAAATAGGTGGATTCCGTTAACAACCTCGTCTTCAGTTAGAAGATTTCGCGTGACAGGCGTCTTATCGTCCTCAAAATGGTCCCCTCCGGCCACCGCCCTCCCCAACGCCGGGAGAAAACCCATTCGAACTCCCCCGGCCGATATCGAGCTCCGAGACCCCATATCGCAGCTCAACGAGAGGATTAGGCGCGAGCACAGCAAGAGAGAGTCTCCGGCCTCCAAGAGGTCGCCGGCCATGGAATCGGAGGAGGCCGAGAGGTACATTCGGCTGGTGAAGGAGCAGCAACAGAGGGGCCTGCAGAAGCTCAAGGCCAATGCCAAGGGGGAAGCTAATCCCAATTCCGATTCTGACTCCGGCGCCGTCAGCTACAAGGTGGATCCGTATACTCTCCGGTCGGGCGACTACGTCGTGCACAAGAAAGTCGGCGTCGGGCGATTCGCGAGCATCAAATTCGACGTTTCCAAAACATCTTCGGTGCCGACGGAGTACATTTTCATCGAGTTCGCCGATGGAATGGCCAAGCTACCAGTGAAGCAGGCGTCTCGCTTGCTGTACCGATTCAATCTGTATGTTTTATTTTGTCATATCCAGTTTTTCTCCTGTTTATTGAAGAAAATGAATGCTGAATATCTTTATATAGTGAGTATTTGATGAATAGAATATGAAATTTTGTTATTCTCAAGTCCAAATGAAACGAAGAGGCCTCGGGCGTTGAGCAAATTGAACGATACTAGCGCGTGGGAGAAAAGGAGGATAAAGGGTAAAGTTGCAGTTCAGAAAATGGTTGTGGATCTGATGGAGTTGTACCTGCACAGGCTCAAACAGAGACGACCTACTTATCCGAAGGTTCATTCCATGACCGCTTTTGCATCTCAGTTTCCATACGAGCCGACTCCGGATCAAAAGCAGGTAGGAATTGAGAAATTACTGAGACCTATCTGAGAGAAGTGTTTTAATTGGTATACTGCATGTACATGTATCAGATATATAACTCAAGTCTTCACGATGCATTTGTCATTTTTTCGCAACTTAATTTGAAGTATGTGTTACCGCATGTTGTTGGGATGTTTGATCCTCATTTCTCTCACGATTTAGATTCTGGCTTTAGGCATTCATGGATGTGGAAAGGGATTTGACAGAGAGAGAAAATCCCATGGATCGGTTGATTTGTGGGGATGTTGGTTTCGGGAAGACTGAAGTTGCACTACGAGCCATATATTGCGTGGTTTCTGCTGGAAAACAGGCTATGGTTTTGGCCCCAACTATAGTGCTGGCCAAACAACATTTTGAAGTTATCTCAGAGAGATTCTCTAGGTATCAAAATATCAAAGTCGGACTTCTGAGTAGATTCCAGGTATGTGATATCTATGCTCCAATTTTTTCTGATATATATTAGCTTTCTGCGGGGTTTCTACTGAAAGAAAACTAGTGATTGAGCCCATTGTTATCAGTATTATTTGCATTAATTCGTTCAGTCCTTACTGTACTGTATTTTTACTGTGAAATCCATCTTGATTGAATCAGACCAAGTCAGAAAAAGAGACATATCTACAGATGATCAAACAAGGTGATCTGGATATTATAGTTGGGACTCATTCATTACTGGGAGATCGAGTTGTATATAGTAATATTGGCCTGCTTGTTGTTGATGAAGAACAGGTATTTCCCTTTTCTCTCATTTACAAATATGAAATTCTCCATCATCAACTTTGCATTGATCTATACCATTGCCTAGATTTTAAGATTTATCGCGAATCTGTATATTTCTTGAAGTAGAAAGTTAATGGAAAATCAGCCAAACACAACCACTGCCTGCAATAGCATGCTCTATTTGAACATAGCCAAAGCGAGTGGCTTTCTTTTAATTTCTATGTTCTCAAGCAATATTTTGTATCTATGGAATTCCTACAATTAGCATCGACTGCCGAGTGCCGACTGGTGTACTCAAGCAATATTTTATACATACATTTTAATGTTTTGAATCCGCCTTTTGCTTTCCAGAGATTTGGTGTAAAGCAGAAAGAGAAAATTGCTTCTTTCAAAACTTCTGTTGACGTGCTCACGCTTTCTGCAACTCCTATTCCAAGAACACTTTATTTAGCATTGACTGGGTTTCGCGATGCCAGGTAATCTCACTCATACTACCTTATTTGAAATCCCAACACTTTTTTTTGTTACGATGAGTATCAATTTGTCTTGTTTTTATGTGTAACACATTTCCGCTCTCTCTCTATCTCCCTATATATATACATATATATTCTCTTTTCTTACAAACAGTTTAATATCAACACCGCCTCCAGAGAGGGTCCCAATAAGAACCCACCTTTCTGCATTCACCAGAGAGAAAGTGGTATCTGCTATCAAGCATGAATTGGGCCGGGATGGCCAAATCTTTTATGTTTTGCCTCGTATCAAGGGTAATATGAATTAGACTTTATTGCATTGTATTATTCATGCATGTTTACCTATAAAATCACAGCAAGATCAAGCGTCAATTGCTGTCCACAGGGCTTGAAGAGGTTATGGAATTTTTGGAACAGTCATTTCCAAATGTTGAAATCGCCATAGCTCACGGAAAGGTAATATTTACTTAAATTCTAAACATATTTTGGTATGCTTTTTTGAAACTAAGTTACAGATATTCTAGCAACATCAGCACTGTTGCCAAATTTGTGGCAAATTTCTTTTAATTATGGTGCTGAAAATCATTTTTGTCCATAAATGGGGGATGTTGATGCTATTTTTTTCCTTGCAGCAATACTCAAGACAGCTCGAAGAAACCATGGAAAATTTTGCCCAAGGACATATTAAAATATTAATATGTACAAATATAGTTGAAAGTGGGCTTGACATTCAAAATGCCAACACCATTGTAATTCAAGATGTTCATCAATTCGGCCTCGCGCAGTTGTATCAAGTTTTGCTCTCTTCTCCATCTCTTCCTAGTATTTCTCGATGTTTTCCAATCAGATAAAGTTTGCCTTATATAATCTATAGTCTAAACATGTTGTTATCCTCTAGGGTATAATCTTAATCTGCTTGCCATGATGTTATAAATTCATATTCTTACGATATATTCATATACCCAATCAAAGTTACTAAAAGACATTTGAAGTCTTTCCCTTTTTCCTTTTTTGGTGTAGAACTTGATCTCTGGATGTTTTTTTTTTTTTTTTTGCCTCGTTTGAATCCCTCACGTTGGAATTAATAACCTGAAATGTTCAGCTGAGTTTTTAATTTGCATCTAAGCATGTTATGTTGAAGTAAAAGAATCAATTGTTATTTCATAAATATGATCCACATTGTACGGTAGAACTACCCCTTTTTGTAGATTAATTTATATTGGTAGGTGCATTACATAGTAGATGTATACAATAATTATTGTACATCTTTAAGTGTAAAGGCGATAAGTAAAACAAAATAATACATCAAATATCTATTAAAAAAACACTAGGGTCCTCATTGCTAGATGGATCATGCTATAATTTTAAAGAACGTGAACTTTTATAGTTTTATATAACTATGTTTATGCCAATACTCCTTAATTATCTTTTGCATGAGTAGTGATTTTATTGTCTCCGATATATCTCTGAACTATTACATAATATTGTCTAGCTGCGTGGAAGGGTGGGCCGAGCAGATAAGGAGGCTCACGCTTTCTTATTTTACCCGGATAAGTCACTGCTTTCTGATCAAGCTCGTGTATGTTATTCAGTTTTCTGCTCACCTTGAAAATTTTACTGAATGCATATCTTCGATTTAATGGATCTTGTGTCCCTTATTTCACCTTTTTGTAGTTTTCTGGCTTTCTTATTTCTTTAGTATTGTAAAAGAATTCTTGTTTCTTTACTACCAGGAACGGCTTGCTGCTCTAGAGGAATGTCAAGATCTTGGCCAAGGCTTTCAACTTGCAGAAAGAGACATGGGCATTAGAGGCTTTGGTAATATCTTTGGTGAGCAACAGACGGGAGATGTTGGAAATGTAGGGATTGATCTTTTCTTTGAAATGCTTTTTGAAAGCCTGTCCAAGGTACATAGAGTTTCCTTCTTATTAGTCTGCATAATGTTATTATTTTATATATTTTTTTAACAAAAATTAAAGATTCATCTCTATAGACCTTTCAATGATTACCCCAAGGACTGCAGTTCATAAAATATTGTTGAACTGCCTATTCATATTTCTTCCTATTCACAGTTGAACTTGTTTTTGGACTTCCAGGTAGATGAACACCGATTAATCTCCGTCCCTTACCATTCAGTGAAGGTATTGCTTACTTTCAACATGATGTAACCAAAAAAGTTATTTTACATGTTACAAGTAAAAAAGTTTCCTTTTCTGTCACTCAGCACAGTTGGAGAGTCCGTAATCATTTTAGTGATATACTAGTATTTTAGTTTAATCTTTAACTCCTAGTGTTTTATCTCTGAGTTTCTGTTTTGTTTGCTTAATGTGTGTTCAATTTGTCTTTAGTCCAAATTTATACGTAACCATTGAAGAGTGTATTTTAATAAAACGACATGATCTATGTTGCTTGTTGTTATTTTATATGATATAAATTGTGATCTTTTCGTTTGATATTCTAGCATCAGAGTCTTCTTAGAATGCAATTCTTTTTTAGGAACCCAACAGTAAAATCAAGTTGGGTAGTAATTGCAATTACAGCGTTTGACCAATAGCTCAAAGAAAGTATGATTACATCTGGAGGGAAACAAAAAGCAAGAGACGAGATTTGACTTGTCATCCAGAAAACTAACTTATTTACATTATTATTTGTTAGTTCATGTATGCATTTTATTTCAATGATAAAAACAAAATCTCAAGTCTAATGACGTTTATAACTGTAAAAGCATTTTCTACACAATTTATGACCGACTATTCTTTGTTACTATGCAGTTTGATATTGACCTGAACCCTCATCTCCCTTCTGAATACATAAATTATCTGGAGAACCCCATGGAAACAATCAATGGAGCCGAGAAAGCTGCTGAGAGAGACATCTGGAATCTAATCCAATTTACCGAGAACTTGCGCCGCCAGTACGGGAAAGAGCCTTACTCCATGGAAATTCTGTTGAAGAAACTTTATGTGAGGAGAATGGCTGCAGATTTAGGAATTATCGAAATATATGCTTCTGGTAAAATGATTGGCATGAAAACGAAAATGAGTAAAATGGTTTTCAAGCTGATGATTGAGTCAATGGCATCTGAAACATACAGAAGCTCTCTTGTTTTTGAGGATGGTTCAATCAAGGTATTCTCATTTCTCACACTTCAATTCCCTCGATGAAATTAGTTATTTGCAAACTATGGCCTGCAAAGTTCAATTTATCTTTTCCTTATTTCGTACATTTCATTTCTTGTAAATTAGGCTGAACTACTCTTGGAACTTCCAAGAGAACAGCTGTTGGACTGGATTTTCCGATGCTTGTCCGAACTTTATGCATCACTGCCGGCATTGATAAAATACTAGTTTGCAGTGGGGATGAAGTGATATCCCATCTAGGGAGCAACCCTTGTATTACACGATGACCTCCTTTTGTAGGGATCCCGTAGTAAATTACAGGCCCTCCAGAGCTGCTTGTTCAGTCCTATGTACTATTATGAGTGGAGTTGCTGGGCTTTATAAAAATGAGTATTCAACGTCGATTACATCATTACAGTATATAAATTGATAGTGAAAAAAGGCACCAGCGCGGATCGGGCACTTTTTCTTTTAAGGTATGTAACCTCATTTAACTCTGAGTACAGATTTTCCTACTCGTGAACTCTTTCAACCTGATTTTTTTCTCTACTCAGACTATACTGAATCTGTTAGAAGATGAAGCGCCTGAAGTATTCTTTAAACATTCTTTCTCTCTTCAGAATATACTCAACGCAGTTAGTTAGCTTGAGCAGATTCCTACAAGCAAAATGGAGCCAGTGTCTGTAAGCCATGGCAAACTTAAGCGGAACTTTGAATATTGTGTAATTATTTTTGATGACTTTGAGCAGCAATAGTAAGTCTTGCTTTTTAGGATAATTTGGGTCATTGAATACAGTTGTAAAACTAGCCGTAGTCGACATGTCCAAGTGAACAGATTCAACTTAGTTGTGTTCGTGTTTTTGTGACGTGCCTGGTCAAGCCTGAACACCGCCTCATGAAATGTGTTTTCTGTCAATTAGGCTCATTAGTCTATAAGATTAGAAGGAAAAATAATTTGCAACTATAAGGGGAGAACCCGAGTACTAGCAGTTAATAATAATAACTAAAAAAGGAACATAACTAAACCTACATTTTTTTCTTTTCTGGAAAGGCAAAACGCTACAGCATTAAGTCATATCCTTTTGCATCATACAGATCCTACAACTCGAATCTTGCCATATTTTTATTCCGAAGTCGAAGCTGGGCTCTCGGATGTATCTGAGCTGCTATTCTCCCCCAGTCGATCTTTCCTTAACCTCAGCGATGCGAGCTCCCCCCTCAAAGCTTTCATTTCCGAGGATGTCCGATCCTCATCCGTGTAGGTGGTCCCGGACCTGGAGCTACTGTGGGACCCTCCGGGTAGCAAAGTCCTCATGGGGCCCGGCAGACCAGCTGGCAGGCTATTGCCACTGGCTCTGGATTGCTCAAAGAAAAGGACCTGCACAACCATCCTCAGGGGGAGCCGCTCGTTTTGCACAGCGTGGGAGCATGCGTCGGCAGATAGCTTCCTGCAATCCATTAACCGACAGATTTTCTTCTTATCGCCCTTTGACATCTCCGGGTGTTCCTGTTGGATAATATGATTGTTTAGGGCCTTGATTAATGGGTATAGTAAAAAATAATAGAGAAATAAACCTTGAGGTACATGTCAATGGCGCGGTAAATCCCATCGTGAGTCGACCTGGGGAAGCTAGAAACCATATTTGCCAGATCAAGAAACCTGGACAACTGCAAAGAGGGATCCCTAGCAGCTTCAGCCAGATAACCATCCACCAAACGAGCCACCTTAATCTTGGAACTATCCGAACCAAACCCTGAATACATCACTTGGAACTCAGGGTCCTCTGCCCGGGACCCGCATTCCTGCATCACAAACTGCTCCACCAAGCTCTGCACTAAATCCATATTGTAAAGTGCCACATCACCATTCTCCGACCGGGTCAAAAAATCCGAAAGGGTCGCCTCCCCAAGCTGCTCCGAAATCTTCCCCATCAGCATTCCCCTTCCCATCTCTTCACATCCCAACAAGCACGAAGCTTGTAGTAACTTGAGCAAGAAACCACACGGCATGGAATTTTTCTCCGCGGGTACCGACCAAGTGATGGTCTCAACCAAGTGTCTGTACTTATTCAGATCATTTCCGACTATATTGCCTTTCTGGAAACCGGGTAGCCTTTTCAAAGTGTAGGTCTTTAAAGATTCCCCTATGACATCAGCGGAGATTATTCCTTTAGCCTGAATAGTCGTAATGACCCGTTTATACAAATCCACTGAAAGTTCGCAGAGGTCTTCCACCCACCAGTCTATCGGCACTGTCTGCTGTTTCTTCACCCCATTCCAAAGAGGGTCATGCCCATTTTCCGAGGGGAGCTTCTTCCGATTGTATGTGTACGACCAGTCGACCCTTGAGGGGTCCACGGAAGCTTTGGAAGCTATCGAGTCCACACAGCGGTTAATGATTTTCAGCTCCTCCGACCAGGGGAGGAGGGATTTCGTGGCTCGGAGGACGATGATGGAGTCCTTCCAGCCACGGAAGATTCCAGAAGAGAGGAAGACATCGATTTTGTGGGCGAGATTTCCCTTTTCAAAAGACTCGTGCATCTCGAGGTACTCGGCTGCACACCGCACGGGGACCACATTGTAGGCATTTAGGGTGGTGACCATGCCATAACAGAACTTGGCACATACCTCGAAGGCAGCAGGCCCACCTGGAATATCGTGGATGTCGATCTCATCAGTTTCGTCAGTTGCAGCGGAGATTAGCTTCTGAAGGTGGGGGCTCTTCGAGAGGAGAGGGAACTGGAAAAGAGATACAGGGTCACGATTAGTTGATGGCCGCGAAACTAAATGGTTGTAACCTTTAAGCCCGTCTTACATAAGACAGGACATACTTTTATATAACTGAAAATTGTTGTAAGCCCATCCTATGTAAGACGGGCATACTTTTTAAGTGATTTTATATACAACGGAAATAGTTCTTTTGAAAAATACGATTTTTTTCGCTTTTAGCGTTACTCTTTGCACAGTGAACTTTATTGTAAGCACAAAAACATTTTAACATATTTACAAAAATATTACAGTGAAGTTGGTTAATTTTAACATTTGAGTTTACCTCGAAGATTAGCTAGGGGTTTGAAATTGGGTCAAACGTTAAGGCACTTTTAGTAATTATTATACCAAATACTGTATTTTATTCTTCTAACTGTTGACAGCTGATCTAAGAGGCGAAGATAATATAATTTGATGAGTTTCTATGGTTACATGAAATGGAATGAAATCGGAAGCTGGTTTTAGGGGGTCTATTCATTCAAGACTCGAGATCTTTTCATGCTCAAAATCCTCCGTGTTTAATGAGACATTTTAAAACTTCTTAAAAGTGGCAAGCTATTTAAGTAAGAGTTCTCGAGACATTTTAAGAGTTAAAAGTCCATAAAAATCACAAAACATTTATTCGAGACATTTAAGTAGTAAAAGCCACGACTTATTTATATTGTCCGCCACTATCAGAATTTGTAATTTGTAATTTGTTTTCAGTAAATAAGAAGCTTCATTATTAGGCAGGTAAAATCATAATTACATGTACCTTGTGGAGATGAAACTTGACTTCACCAACACTAATCACCATATCTACAGCCAACTCTGATGCTACATACCTGAAATACCATATGTTCGTTATATCATACACACGATTTCAATCAATTAATCCGTTCAACGAACGGTAATTAAAAGGCTACAACGATAAGGAAGTTCCAAATGGGATCTGCTTCATCCTAAGACATAGACAAGAATTAAAACATATATCTTTGAACTACCTGATACTATCCCCGTCGCTCTGAAATTGGTCGGGCTTCGAACCAAGCTTCATGAACTTCATCTTGACCGGCGATTTTTCGTTTCCTCTGTTCTGAGTTCACTTGCAACAAATTTATATGTTGTTTTCTCTTTCTCTCTTTTTCAAGTTCTCAAAGCCCAATAACCCACACAACGATGAAAGTCCGGAAGACCTGTGAAAGCCAGCAAGAATCTCGGTGTTAGCGGAGAGCACCACCACAATCACAGACAATAAGAATCAATCAGTTTTGGAAACATTCAGACATCCATCAACAAGCCTGCACTAAAACCAACATCTTTGTTATCTGATTCAAAAAATAAAATTAAATAAAAATAAAAATACTGTCTTGACAGACTAAACAAGAAAAAGAATGCATCAGTACCAAGAAACCACGTGGTAAAAGGTATCCTAACCAAGAACAAACACAAGTGTATGTGTGTGTGTGTATCAATGCAAAAATCAAAATGCGTACCATGACTCATCACATCCCACCAACTCCATTCACATACAAGATGAAACACATAACTCATCACAAGATGAAAAAAAAAAAGAAGATACTCGAAGTTTTATCAAAACTTACGTACAAAGAATCAATCAGTACTACATGTGGGAGCAAAAACAGAGCACACACAGTGAAAGGGCACTATTGCACTTCAAGAATTTTGAGGTACAAAATCAAGAAGAAAGGGAGAACAAAAACATTTTATTATTATACCTTGAGAATCAGCACAAGCCCGCAAAGCCCTTTTCAGTTCTTGCTCTCCACACTCCACTTTATAGACCAATAATCACACACAAATGCAAGTAATATATTAGCACATTATTATATTAAATATTAAAAACAATACCTTTATTTTATTTTATTTTATTTTCTTGATTTCAGCTGCAACTGTAAAAATGGGGCCTTGGGGGAGTATGGCTACTGGAAAGTTAAGGACCCCTCAATCTATTTTTTATATATATATTTTTTAAATCAATATATAAATAAACAAAGCGCACAGTGTTAGGCACGCCAAGCTGACACTGTTGCCCCCTTTCATCATACAACACTTTTTTTTTTTCTGTTTGGAATTTTGTCAAACGCCTCATGTGCAATACATTTATTCATTTTTTTTTTCTTTTTAACAAGAGAAAACGACCCTCCATCTTTTTTCTCTCTCTCTCGTACTTTGATAATAATGGCATCCAACTCCCATATGATAATTTATTGGTCAAAGTAAGATTAAAAAAAAGGGATTTTGGTGCTGAAAGTTGATCAAGAAATAGAATAATACTTACAGTATTGTGAAGAGGGAAGGAGAAGGAAAGGGAGAGGGGGATCACATGGGCCACACTCATGACCACCGGTGAACTTTGGAGTCAGGACTCAACTTGTCAATCACAATAAGCCCACCCTTCATATATCCTTATGTCATGTGGTTTGGTTTTGCTTAATATGGTAAACTTATCTTGTGACTAGATTCGGCAAATGACCGTTTTTTACGTGACAATGGGTGATATGAAACATTGATGTGTGAGTTCAATTTTAAAATCAATTCATAAGTTTTTTTATAAATGTGAGTTGAAATCTTATAAGATATACAATTCACCAGTGAACATCACAAATCGCAATAATTAGTTCATTTGCTTTTTGAAATAAAATCAATTAATTTTTGAGGTCGGTTATATAAATATAAAATCTAGTTGCTACTTAGCCGTAACATGCAGATGCTTGTGATTTGATTTCCTCTTAAAAAATGCACGCATTCTTCAATCACGCAGACTTATTATTAACCATTGCGAATCATAACTGATTATGACTCCTTTCAAAGATCATTAAAAAATAATTACTAATTAATTGTTAGCATTAGTCAAACCTACGGATATCGATGTTGACGACTTTTGGGTGAAACCGATCGAAGCCTCAAGGTCAAATAAAGATCACCTAATTAATTAGTACTCCTACTCTCTCATGAAAATTTTAATTATGAATTAATTAAAATATTTTATAATTCAAAATAATCAGCTTCGATTGAATATTTATTTGAAGAGAGGATTGACTAACTTCACATGTAAAATACAACAAGGATTAACAATTCGTAACTCCATATAGTATTGTTGTAGTTTTGAAAGTAGAAAAGTAGGAGGGTTGGGGAGGTGTGGATGTTGAAGTTCCCCAACCACTAATACGGAAATTTAACTAAAAGACACACAAAGAAATAAACTTTGAAATGGACAAAATCTCACCCTAACAATAATTAATACACAACTACTATTGGTTAATATTGCTAATTAACTAACCATTTATATAGGCAGTATATTAATGTCGTTTGACAATTAATTAATACTTCCCTACAACTATATTGTTAGACAATGATATATTTTCCCTTTCATTAACCAACCAATTGTTCCTTCACAATATATCTTTATTTCTTCACTTAATTAACTTCATAAAATTTATTTTCAACTATTTATGCTTATATTTTTCTAATTTTAAAGTATAATCTTTAAGTAATACTTCCTCTTATTCTTTTTAAATGTCGCTTAAGCATTTTAAACACAATTTAATAAAAAAAATTATACTTAAATTAACCCTATTTATGGTACATTAAATTAATATTAAAATATTTTTCTAAATTTTTTTTTTAATTGAAAACTATTACTCTTCTTCCTTTACTAATGTCAGACAACAATTAAAAGGTGATAATTATCATTAATTAAAACATCATTAATAAAGATATTATAAGAAAAATATTACATAACGACAAATAAAAAATAAATAGTACAAAAATTAAAATGACAAATAAAAAAAATTGAAAGGATTACTATGTAGCATTGAAAAATAGAATATTATTTTTGAAGTAAAAACAAAAGGAAAAACAACACAACGAAAACACACCATATGTTCTGTTAAAATTGTATGTTGTGATAGTCACTTGTGAGTTGTCCCACATCGAATATTTGAGAGAAGGGAGTATATTATATAAGCCTAGAGAGTTCTCCTACTTAGTACCATATGGTTTTAAGTTAGAAAGAGGCTCTCTAGTGCATATTCGAGCTCCCGCTCTCGTGTGTGCGCTAGTCGTGGGACCGCACGTTTGCACCCCCGTTTATGAGTTTCAACATGGTATCAGAGCGATGTAGCTTCTGTTGCGTGTTCGTCTGTTACGGCCCATCGGTTCGGCCTCCCATGTAGTGACGTCAGGGCACCGTGATGGTTTGCTCGGTCAGGGGGGTTGACCATTGTTGTGGTGGGACCGATTTGTCTAGGACTCACAAGTGAGGGGGTGTGTTAAAATTGTATGTTGTGATAGTCACTTGTGAGTTGTCCCACATCGAATATTTGAGAGAAGGGAGTATATTATATAAGCCTAGAGAGTTCTCCTACTTAGTACCATATGGTTTTAAGTTAGAAAGAGGCTCTCTAGTGCATATTCGAGCTCCCGCTCTCGTGTGTGCGCTAGTCGTGGGACCGCACGTTTGCACCCCCGTTTATGAGTTTCAACATGTTCGATCAGAAAATTATTACGAATGATGTGAGTCATGATGAGTGGTGGGGATTCATCTGTTATTTTCATGGCCATACCAATAAATTAATTTAACGAAATTGTAATATCGTAAATTCATTTGCAGATTTTTGTGAGACACTATCTCTATCCCAATCTCTATCTCTATTGACTTATTGCAATTATAAAAGTCAAAACTATACCACCCATATCACGTGCAAAAACTACGAATATAAAGTAGGTATACTTATAAGCTTGAATTAATAATAAAAACTATACTAATATATATAATTAACAATTAATTACTCAATATTTTAGTTCACAACAATTTAATATAATTGTAGGTGTTGTTTGTTAGCATTAGTGTTTTATGAATTGTGTTTTACGAGCTAGAAAGGCCGATCTCGTGTTGACTCGAAAGCCTTTATTTTTCGTATTAATCTTGTTCAATTTGATTTTGACTTAAACCTAAGAATCGGGGAGCCAACGCCTACTTCTTTTATTTATTTCTCATTTTGTTAGGTTTGGATAATTGTCGAGTAATGAATTGAAGCTTGTATAATGAAAGGCAGTATAATACACCGTATATTCGTAGCTTATACGTAATTTAACATCGGGCCTTTGAAATGAATACTCACGGGAACGTTGTGGGCTACTCAGTCCAATAAGGGTTAACATACGGGCCTGGCACTTTTTTCTTATGGGCCTTTTTTAGTAACTCGAATTTGGGCTTGGAAAATGAGAAGTGAAATACCGCAACCGCCCAATCAAATCAAACCCCCAATTCTCTTTCTCTTTCCCTGGATCGGTATCCTCCGCCCGTGCCGACGGAGTTGGAATCTGTCGCCGCCGCTGCCGTCGCCGCCGACGTATCAGGAAAAAATATTGTTAATTTCCTTATCTCCGTTTGATCACCGTCCATTACCAGGGTTTACATAGAATGGATCCTAAATACTCGGGGGACGTACTGAAGTAAATCCTGATCCTCGCAATTTTCAATTTCCTTGATTTATGGTTGTTATTAATCGGATGTGAGATGTGATAATTGGGGGCAGGCATTTGGAGAAGCAGAAGGAGCTTCTGATGGATGCATACAGGTCCATGTCACATGAATTGCACAGCCTCCAGGTTTTATTTATTTATTTAATTTAAGTAGAATTTCTCTGTTCATTGTTATTGAAATCAATGTGTGAATTATAGGTCGAAGAAGAAATGTTAATGCGCAAGTATTACGAGTTTATGGCAGCTCAAGATTTGATCGACAAGGTATTCGTGTCTCTTTGCCTTTCACCGTAACGCATTCGAATTGCTCTGATGTTAAAAACTTGCGTTTCAACTATCACGGGCTCGTGTTTTTGGTTTCAAGTGTTTTTTTTCGTGTTCTCTATGGCACTAAGAGAGCGAGATATTACTACATGTTTTGTCTATCCTTGAATCAGTGTTTGGTATAATAAGAATGAATGTGTAGAATGAAGGGACAAAGTCGAAGAAGTATTTATTCTTGATTGGGGTTGCAACTATCATAGGTTTAACATTGTGCTATATTTCATGTTATACTCTTTTGCAGAGAAAAGATGATACGACCGTAAAAGAGTACGTGGAAACTAAAGACAGTGAGGAAGAAGAACCGTGAAGATGATGACTTGTTTTTTTTGTTCTTTTTTAAAGAGGAGATCAATTTCTTGACCCTTTTTTCATAGTGTGAATTTGGGAGGCAACAAGTTAGTGAGTAGTGAGACCTGTAGAGTGTTAGTGGTCAAAAAAGTTGAAATATGCTTGGAATTAGGTAGGGGTCTCTTCACAATTATTTGTCCTGCCAAAGTGAATTATCATACAATGATTTTACTATGGATTCTTTCACTTTGGTATCTTATATGGTGATCACCTTTTCAGATTCAGCAAGACAGCAACATTACTACCTCAATCAGATTACTCTTATCAGGTAATCTAATCATAAAGATGAGAGCTATGTCTTGCAAATATATAATACATGCAATAATATAAATAATAATAATAATAATCATTCAGGATGAAATGTAGAGACTGGACTCAAAACAAATTAAAAAACAAAGTGTTTAATCTCCAACAGAAACTCACACTTCCAATATTAACTAAAAGCTTAAGACTGATGAAAACTCCATAAGCCCACAGGCAGCATTGACACTTTATGCTAATTGTCCTAGGCAAGGGTGAATCTGCACTGGCGATAACCTGCAAGACATACGGTAATCAGTAATGGATTATTAAGAAAGCTATGATGATATTCGAATAAGTCGAATGGGAGGTGAAGAATATTACTGGGATCAGAGGTGATGAGCATAGCCGTGCCTCCAAAGCCACATGTCCCACCATTGTTCTTGTTCTTTTGCCAGTAGCTATTGAAGGCGTACGAGGCATGGGCCACCAAACTGTCCGGGGAATAGCAACTCCCGTCCTTGCTGATCGCTTCACAATCCGCTCCTCCTTCTCCGCAAGCGAAATCCAGCGACTCCTGCAACGTCTCCGCCGGCACACTCGGCTTGGCCACGCACCACACCCCGTGGTGCCTGTGAGCCGGTGCACCTGCACCACCGGACGGCTCGCACGGGGGCAGAGGAGGGGGGCTCCGGTGGTGTGTATCCGGCGGCGGCAGAGGGCTGCTGGCCGGAGAGATTGTGCCGATTAAAGGTGGCAGAGGGCTGCTGCTGGGGTTCGGTTCCTGCAACGGGGAGAATGTGCCGACCAACGGCGGCAGGGAGCTTACGGGGGCGGCAGGGGCTATGTTGTTGATTGTATCGACGGAGGAGAGCTTTCTGCTGGCGGGTTTTTGGATTCTTGGGCGGGAAATGACCGTACTGACCTTCCCCAGGTGAAAACCTCCGAGGTTTTTCATGGATTCAAGGTGGGGTTTGAGAAAGGTGGAGTCTTTTTCGAGTGGGTCGACGACATAAGGCGAGCCAATCTCTTGCAAGAGGGTTAACAGAGGGCTAACGTACTTCTCTGCTAAATCGGAGTTGGGGTTGAGAC
>JACOMQ010002210.1:0-25240 GCA_014843705.1 Euphrasia arctica
TACGATGATCACCCATCACTTTGCGGCAGGTGTCATAGTGTCGTCAGCCATCCTGTCCCAGCTATGGCAGCGGCAAGTTGAGATTTTTCTTCTTTCCGATCAGGGATAAGGAAAAACCGATAAAACACTTTTTTGAGTTCAAAATAAATTTCTGTTTTATTCCTTAATTTGAGATTTGTCATGTGTAAATCTGAACGTCATCCCATTTTATTTATTATTAATTGAAATACATTTATGATATTTGTTACTCCTAATCAATCTCCATTCTCAAGTCATATTCAATTGGATAGAAGCTTAGTTTAAACTCGATTTGATTATTTAATATAAAAAAACTCGAACACAATTTTAAAACTCAAATTATATTCAAACTCAAACGGCAGAAAGATCAACTGTTCTATACTATGTTATCAAATGTGAATTTTAAGCATATACTATGTTATCAAATGTGAATTTTAAGCAGACTCGAACGGCAGAAAGATCTACTGTTCTACTATGTTGTCAAATGTGAATTTTAAGCAGAGAACATATAAGAAAATCCAAGTGCATCATTCAAATACATTGTTATACCAAAAACACTCAAAATTTGAATTAGATTGAAAACATTATCCATCAGCTTGGACGAGAAAGTACATGCTAAGTTAGTAACATAAAACCTCGTAAAAAATATAAGCATCAAGCTGGCATAATTGCAACAGGGAAGTAAATACGGTAGCATCCCAGGCATAATAACCATGGGTGTAAATCCTTGGGTAGCACTCGAAACCTCTTCTGTAGTAACTTTTAACTGTGGGCTCGGGCATGGAAATGATAATCACACCGAGTGTTGCAATAAGTCCGATTTCTCTTCACCCTGGGGTTGTTGTACATGTAAATCCTGCAATGCACAAAATATATTTAAATTGCAATAACTGCATTACAAATGAGAGATTTTCAAGTGATTCAAACTGTTTAAATTTTATTGAAATGTAGTAATTTTTTTTTTTTACAATTCAGTGAAAAATTAATTTGGGACAAAGTAGTAAAAATGTATCAAGGCTCTTTGAGATCAAACATTGTGACATTGTTAGGGAGTACTTGTTACCTGTGATTGTAATAACTGATTTGGTTGCTGATCTTGGGACATTGGATATGCCTGAGGTTGAGACATCCGATAATAAGGCTCTTTGAGATCGAGTTTTCCAGATGATGTCTGGAGTATTCCTCCTTGTTCAGCACCAGGGCCCCACATTTTAGCTATTTAAATACAAACTTAGCATAATTAGTACAGTGTTTACAAAAAAAAAAACAGTAATTGATCCATCCAAAAATCACAAACATCTTGAGGTCGGTAGTTACTAACAAATACCCACTCTAATTGCATAATTCGTAAGAGTGGGAAACACTTTAGGCTAAACCTCAGATTCTGTTTTTGTAATTAACCCCAAAAGAAAATTAGAGTTGGTATGATCAGGACCGACAGTCTGGTAGAGCCTGACGGACAACAACATGTAAACTGTAATGGCATCCATTGGATCGGGCTAAACAAAATTCGGGCTTTACAGACCTAAGAAACTTTATGGAAACTTGCAGAAGTTTACCTGACAATGTTAGGTATATTGTATAACTTTGAGCTTTATGGGCGACCATCCGAAGTTGGCCGGTTATTTCTTGGCCAGGCATCACATAAATTGGCTGGGCTAGGACACACCGCAGCTGATACCAGTGTGTTGTAGGCAAACCAGGTGCAGTGGAAAACCACCTTTGTACGGTGCTAATGATGAAATAGTTTGACAAAGTCAGCACAATTTAGAATGAAGTCGAAATACATGCAAGGTCAAGCTTATTACCTCCCATCAAACAAGACGTCGAACCAACATGCCAGTCCATGTATTCTGGTGCCAACAGTAGATACAAATTTCAAAGGAATGTCGATTTCATACAAGTCTTCTTCCTGTCATATTATGGTTTTGTTATAGCGTGTTGATAAATTATATCTAGCAGATTTGTAAACAGCAAGCAAAAGAAAAGATTAAAATAAAGGGGGATTTTCAAAATGGGGCATTCCTAAGTGATATTATACAAATTAACTATCTCACTAATTCATAATTACATAATAAGGTGAAATACCTCAAATAACCTTTTTTTATCTAAAGATCTATTATGCATGGTTGAGGGTAATAGAGTGATTGAACTTTTCAAAATGTGCCTTTATTTACAATTACATGAATAATGCAACCCTAATTCCTAATAAAGGTAAAAAAAAAAATCATACACTGACTTGTGACGTGAAATTTATGAAGTTCTAAATTCATAAACCAATTTTTCATTTTCACTAAAACTCCTACAATAAATGTAATCATCAGCAGCAGGAGCAAGAAAATTATATTTCAACAATGATGCTATCTGATAATCGGATTTCGGAATATTTTGGGAATTTGTTGCTTTATTATTTCCAAGCTGATAGCAAGAAATAATTAAACATATTGCTTCCCAACAATTTTCTAAATAGAGAGCCTGAAATTAGACTAATAGAAATTCTTCATTCATATTGAAAGCCTCATCAAAATTCAAAAGTGAAAGTGACAAATTCTATAGCACCTACCTTAGCAGAAGTGAAGTCTATCACATGTGAGATTGCGGGAGCCACCAATAACCTAGGATCAAAAGCATCCACCACTGGCTGCAATGTTCGGAAAGGGCAAACCAAAACATGCATTAAATTTACAGCAGATTACCATGCGTTGCACACCGGATTTGGGGGAAGTGGGATGAGTATGGGGGAGAAAATAGCAGCATTTAGAAAAGAAAATGTGCTTGGATAAATCATATAGAATAAGAATAGGAAATATGCTTCGATAAATTACAAAGGAATAAGAATATTGGTTTTAACTTTTTAGTATACCAAGTACAAGCTTAAGGGAAGGAGCATTCACAAGAACATTCACAAACCCTAGAGAATGATCAAATCTATTTAACGTAGAAATTTAGTAAAACTTTAATATTATGGCACTAAAAATTCAAAAGCATGCTAAATTAATTACTAACAAAAAAGAGCTTTACTATAACCCTTTTAACTTATGCAACAAATGTTTTAGTACGGCATCTTAGATGAGAAAGGCACTACCTGATTTCTGAAAAAACAATGAGTCATTTAAAAGAATAGTATATTACTGTTCATTGCATTACTTATTTATGTATAAACTTAGAGAAGTAAAACTCATACATCAAGAAAAACACAAATAAGGTTTAAATATAAGAAACTTTTAATTCATTAGTGAGTTTCAATCGAGTAAAGTGATGGCATCATACACATCATCTATGAAAGCAACATAGCTGATGGTATATGATTGATGACATATAATGCAGACGGGGTCAAAGACGATTAGAATTCGACCTGTGAGAAGTATCCTTCAAAGGCAGTGCCATGTAAAGGTGTCAAGTTGACACCATAATAATTTTGTTGCTGCCAAAACAAAGCCTGGACAGAAAACAGAAACAACAAATTTCAATCTTATTTAAAAAGCAAAAGCAATATAAAGGCAAAATTCTGGGGAAATTAAAGCTTTCCTGATAAAGTCAATATTTTGTCCATATAAAAACATCTAAATTTTAATGAATGGACATTTTACGTGCAATGAATGGAGGCTTAACCAATTATTCCCCAATTTTTTCAAGAAGAAAGAATGAGACAAGACAGCCATAACAGATACTTACCTTATTTGCAATTTCTATAAATAAATATTCATCACTGAATGGTGCCATATGTATCCTACAAGAGCAAATGTTTATGATTATTAGCGCAAGATAATAAAGAGAGTCCCAATAGAGTGAAAAAGCAACAACAAAATGATAATTCCAAACAGCTACCACCTTCCAACAGTCGGAAACATTTTCCCACTTGGGACCAGGAATCTATCTCTTGCAATAATGTACGACTCAAGCATCCTTTCATTCACAAGTAAAGTGCCTGCAGGACAAAATCTGTGTAAATGCCTTCAAATCATATTATGGCAGATGGAGAAAGATATTAAACATACCCATTGGTTCAGATATCAAAATATCTGCTTTCTCAGGTAATTCAACATCTTCTACTTTACCCTTGATTACCTACAATATAAAATATGCAGAAGACATGGCACTAAGGAAACTGTATAATTATTGGTCTCAGGAATATTCAAGAGTGTGCAAGCAACAAACTCACTGTAATTCTTTGGCTGAGTGATGGATTCCCAGCTATAAGTTTACGAGCATAATCTGCCATTTCTGATGCTTCAACAGCATAAACATGTTTTGCACCGGCCTGAGAGAAAGCTCTAAATCAGCAATTGCTGATTGATGATGCGAAAGTAATCGTAATATATTTACAGAAGTGCACTTCAGAACCTGGGCAGCAAATAATGACAAAATCCCACTACCAGCACCAACATCAACCACAACCCGATCAGTAAAATCAATACGATTCTCAAGTACTGCAGCATAATAAGATCCTAGAACACAAGATTTATACCATGTCATGGATCCATATATAAGAGTTACAATACCCTGCAAATATAAGTTCCTTAGTAATTTTCAGCTCAGAGATGTAACCTGTCCTCACATAATCCTGCATCATATTTTGCTGATGTAGAAGTTGTCCGTAGTAATGGAAGTACATTTTGGCCGAAGCTGACTCTATTTTTTCATCAAATTTGCTTATTGATGATGGCACGATTCCATTTTGCAAAGATGACCCTGGAGAAATAGAATGACACGTGAGACGTCCTTCAACACCCCACCTCTCACTGCCTTTAATATTAAAAAAAAAAATTATAAGCACATTTTCAGATTTCCTGTATTATAGATAACCTCGTTATCATATTTAATTCAAAAATAAATAGCACTTATTATGTATATCCTAAAAGACACATCGGAAATGTGCACGCCTCATACGGACTTGGGTTGATAGACATGCATGTGAAACTGTTAATAGAGCTAATTATCGTCAAGATAAAGGGAAACTGGGCAAATAAATCACTGGACATGTAGCAACTACAACACTGGTTTCTGGTGAGTTTGAATTAATATACTAAAAGACTAGATTGTATTTGCAACAACACTAAATAAATCTGCATGCGTGAGTTATTAAATCGGCAACAACTCAAAATTAGTATAGCTCAATTACCAATCAAAGGAGTGCACCTCACATTCTTTATCAGCTCTCGGATTAAAATAAAACCTAAATAAGAGATCATGAGGTGCAATCCCATCTAACACACCAACAAATATATTTTAACACCAACCTTGAACAGCTACTTCCTTCTTCCATTGCTCAAAGGCACAATGGAAAGCACTACTTTCATCCTCGGTTCTAAAATGTATGGTGATTGCTCTTGAATAGTTTTTCTGATTCAAAGAAGAAGATCAACAGATAAACAACTTGGCTTCTGGCTTCAATATACAATGCCGGCAGAAAAAGGAAGAAAATTCATTGTTCATTTATTATTGGAAAATCCACTGAAAATACACAATACCTTATTATATAGGTTGAAATTAGACAAGCATGTAATTAGATATAGGCAATGTTATGATCACATACCTCATTATTTATTTCTGAACCTTCAGATATACACAATGATTGAAAAGAACCTATCTTGAAAAGCTGTAATAAGAGGAAAAAAATGAAATCAAACGAACAGTAGAAAAGAAGGAAGAGAGACAGAGAACAAGATGATGAAACAAATTATCAAACAACTAGTGAATTCAATTGGCATTAGACATTAGTCTACACTCTAGATCATTCATCGTGTTATATCAAGAAAAAAAGGTGGCCACACTTAGAGAAAATACAATAATTTCCTAGCGGTGAACTCCAAAAGTTCCATTATTATGTGAAACAACCATTTTATACAAAGGTTACATTCTATTCAAGTACAATGCAAATGTATTCCATTGCAACCCGCCAACCAACCACTCTACAATACACTTTTCCTTGTACTAGGTAGGTTGATTCAAGCTGTTTTTCTTTTACTTGAACTTCTACAAGCATCAATATTTTCCGGGGTCCCGATATTCTCTTCAGTGCTAATAGAAAATTCCAAGATCTCGCCATCTTGAAAATTTGAGTATTCGACTAAGAATCAATTCAAGCAAAATACCACCGAAAAAAATAATGGAACTTTATCAATGCAATTATAGTTCGCCATGGTTAATTTGAAATTAACGAAAAAGAATATTTTTTTTTAAACCTGGCAGCTGTGGAGATCGAACAGAACCGAGTCGCTCGAACCCGACTCGGAGGCGAACTGAAGCGAATCGGGCCGAAACCGAGCCACTACCGGCGGCGAAGGACCGCCGGAAATCGACAGCTGCGAAATGGATGCCACTAAAACATCTTGCTCCCGCAGCTTATTGTTCTCCATTGAATTAATAATTATTTAAACTAAAAAAATCTCAATTAAATTTGAGGTTAGGTTTTCAGTGGAGTGTGTGAGGAAAGGTTTTTGGAGCCCTTTTGTTTTTGCGCAAATTGTTTTCTTGTTTGGAGGCGTTGATGGTGGGTTCTTTTGAGTGAGAGCGCTCAATGATGCGCCTAATGACGTGTCGGTATTAGATTGGTTAAGAGCTTGTACGGAGAGTCGGTGTACAATAGTACTGTGCACAAATTGTAATTTCGGTTCACTCGTGAATTTTGAATTTGAAATGTATATTTAATTTTCGTTTTCCCATGTCATAGGGTGATGGAGTCACGGGACAAGAAAATAATTTTTGAATTACCACATTATTCTTTTTTTGATATTAGATCTCAGTGTCTCACGACTCAGGACAACTATAGAATTAGAGAAAATTATCAATTTAATACCGTAAAGAATGTCAAGTCTCGTTTTGATATTATTTTGTTTCGAATTTTCAATTACATACCATAAAACTCAAAATCGAATCGTTTTTATACTTTTTTCGCCGAGATATTTTGAATCGCCAGAAGTCCAGCATGTGAGATGCACGCGAGTAATAGCTTCAAAATGCATCTAATATCTACATGGCAAGGACACACGTCATTACTACAATTAAAATGAATTTTAAAAAAATTGAAAAAAATAAGAAAATTAAAAAAATAAATGTAAAAAAATTGAAAAAATTAGAAAATTAAAAAAAATAAAAAATATTAAATCCACAATATTTTTATACTCCGCTTTTTATTTCTATTTTTTTACATGATAGCTCTAAAACACGAAAGTATACAACAATACAATAGGATGATCTATGTGTTAATATAGTGATTTTCCATGTAATTATTGAATTGAATAATTTGTGTTATTATAATTTTGTAATAAATAAAAAATATTATTTCAAAAAGAAATCTAATTTTTAGAAAAATAAATTAATAATTTGTTATATGTAAATAATAATTATATTAAAAAATAAATTTAATCGATTTATCATCTAAAATTATACAAATATTATAGTTCTTCAATAAAAATCATTTAAGTTTTTAGCGACTAATTTTGAAAAAAATATGAATCTTCCATTAATAAAAAATACTACTACTTCATATTTTACAATTTTTTATTAAAAAATAAATAAATAATGTTTTTAAATATATTTAAATATTATTTTGGAGCTTTTGGGCTCCAAATTGTATTTCTGGCCCAATCATGAATGTTACATTTCCTATAAATACGAAAGACACCGATTTAGGGTTTTGCTTCTGCATCAGTTTCAGTTCCCTGCTTCGTCTTCTCCAGCTGAAATTTATAGCAGGTAATTATTCATCTCTCAAACCTATATTTAATCCGTAGTAATCATTTTCAATTCAAGTTTTAACTATGGAGATAACAAAGAAATTGCATCTTCAATCGGGCTCAACTACTGTTAAAAACGACTTCTTTTTTTCAGTACGTTGATTTCGCAGTTGGGTGATTGTGAAAAGACTCCGCTGAGATGGAGAACGACCAGGGAATAAACATGGATCTTTACATTCCCCGCAAATGGTATGAATGTCTCTAACTCTGCATTTGTATTTACAGACTACATGGGCGTGCTCTGTTTTTGAACGTTATATTCGCCTGCTTGTTTTTATTTACGAGTAATTATAAACGTGAAATGTGGCTGAAATTTGGTGTTGTCCTTGTAGCTCTGCCACGAACCGTTTGATTACTTCCAAGGACCATGCGTCAGTGCAGCTCAATGTGGGTCATTTGGATGATAGAGGTGTTTACACTCAAGGCTTCTCGACGTTTGCTCTATGTGGCTTCATCCGTGCACAGGTACTTTCGCGTCTATCAATCCGTCTTGGTTCTGTTGGTTTTAGTTGAGATTATCTTGATTCGTTCTGTCATTCTCTTCTCCTAATGCATTTTGTGTTGTTTTAATTTAGAATTTACTTTTATGAGCTTTACACATGTTTGCACATCTATTGAAGTTCCAGTTTTGTAGGGGTTGACAATTTGAGCCATTCGCAAAGCCAATTATCAATTGACAATGTGTTTTCAAATATTAATTTACAAAATTAATTTGCTTGTTAATAGGATTTCTTATCCAAGTTTATTAATTCGCATTATTTGTGTTAGTAATTTGTTTGAAATTGTTCAACTATCTAGTACTCCGTATCATCCTATCATTTGCTTGATCATGCCAATTTTGACGTGTTCTGATTTAAATCACTCCTGATAGGCATCTTGTGTGTAAATACTATTGTTTTTGTCCCCCCGATAACACCCTGGTGCACTGATTTGCTTCAGTGAATTGGTAATTTGCTTTCCTTATTCTAATGCTCTGTTCTTGCCCTCGACTATATATTCAAAACCAAAATGTTTTTCAGAATCCTGGATTGCCTTCTTTTAATGTCTTTTAGATTAACCACATTTGTATTTCTTCAATCATGGCAAATGTCTGTAATAACATTTTTGTATTTTCATGTAAATTAAAATCTATAATTTGCATCTGTTCAGGGTGATGCCGACAGTGCTCTCGATCGCCTCTGGCAGAAGAATAGAACGGAGGTCCGTCAATAGAATTCTGAAAGAACTATGAATTTAGGTAGTTATTGGTGAACATGAGTGTGGGAACAATCTACTGTCATTTGAAGTCATTTTTTGTGCTTTCTTAGAAGATCTTGGAAAAAAAATTGAAATGAATTTATTTATTGAAGCCTAATTTTTGAAATTCTTTTTTTTGTTACTCCCTCCGGTTTGTTCTACGTATTTAATGAGTATGATTTGAGTTATTTAATATTTAATTCATAGAGTATTTTAAAAATAATTATTTTATGTGTTCTAGAATAGATGTTATATGTATAAATTACACATTTGACATTATCTTGGATGACTATATTGTTCCTTTGTACTCAATAAAATATTTTGTTTTTCTATATAGATATATTTATTGCAATATTGAATAGGCATTAATTAAATCTTAGTATATTTTTATACTTTTTGATCACAAAAAATATTCACACTTATTTACTTCATATGTAATTATTTTGAAATTTCAATAATATACTTTTTGATCAAAAAAAAAAATAATAACACTTTATGTAATTATTATTTACTTCATGTGTAATTATTTTGAAATTTCAAACAAAATAGTAACTACCACGATATTTGTATAAATATCCGAATTGTGTAAAGGAAAAGTTTGTCAAAGACTCGAAGTTGTATAAAACGAGTGGTCTTTATAAAAATAAATAATCCTAAATAAAAAAAACGGAAATAAAAAAAGAGCAGTCTTTGCCTCTTTGGTATTGTTGAAAGTTTTCACATGTTGACCTGCACAAAATTATTATTCGTATCAAAATTCCTTGTCTATTTTTAGCAAAAGCATTCCTCACCATCTACCCCGTCTGATTTCATATTCCTTTTGTTTTAATTGTGTTTGTGTTGTGCTTAGTCACAGTTACACGCACCTGAAGCTGTCCCCTGTTTTTACATTTAATGTTTTTTTTTCTGTGGCGGCAAGTGTGTGTTTGTGCGTGAGATAGCAGAGCTTTCAAGGATTTCTGCTTGAAATCAACAAGGTGAGTTTTTTTCTTTTTTAACCTTTGAAGTAATTCGATTTGACAGAATTTTCTTTTTCTTGTGTTAATATTTCGTTCATTTCTTGAGATTATTGTGTATTTGATTTCTTTTTGCCTTTTGGGGGCATTGGGATTGTTTCAAAACCTTATTTTTAGCTCCTCTGTTTTTCTTTCTTTTCAGAAGGTGAGCTCGGTTTTTGTTTATACTTTTTTAATTTCTTGAGATTATGGTGGTCCTTGTGGTGTTTGGGGCCAATAGGATTGTGTCGAAATCTTATTTCTAATGTTAATTTCTTGAGATTATTGTGTTCTTTCATTTTGTTGTCTGGAGTAATTGGATTATGTCAAATTAGCTGTGTGTGTGTTTGTGCTTTAAAGCTTTCTCTTTGCATAGTCTTGGAATTGTTCATATTTTCATTTCATCGGTTGTTTGACTTTGACGTAGGGATTATAATGTACTGGACCCATATTTTGCACAAAATTTATCGAAAATCGCCCTCCTTAAACAAGTTCCCATGATTTCCTGGGTTAATTTTTGAGAAAATTTTTAGGATCTTGTTCTTCTGTTTTGTGAAACATTCACCCGAAACACTTCTAAATTATTTTGTTCTTCAAAATGACCATGAGTTTTAGGAGTATTTGTTATTTGGATAGGCATCAAAGAAATCAATCCTCTTATAGAATAAACCATTTACAAAAAAAAAAAAAAAAAAAAAAGCATTGAATGTTAAATACCTCCCCTTTCCTTATTTATCAAGAATGGAAACAATAAACTAAATTCATTACTTTTTTTTTCTTGGTTTTTCTAGTCACGGCGATGTACGCAGAACCCATAAACGACTCCCAAGGCGAGATCAATGTCAGCTTCGGTTACCACTGTCCCTCCATAACCGACGACTCTTGGCCCCACACCACCCGACCAAATTACATCGATATCCCATCTCCCAGTAACAAACTCAGAAGATCCAACAACTCCTTCTCCTGCCTCTCGGGAGCTGCCATAAGCGCAAATGCCACCTTAGCCAACACCAACATCTGCAATGGATTGATCGGCTCTGAAATACTCCCCTCGCTAGACTCGCTAAAATCTTTCCGCAAAATACCCTCCTCGTCAAAAGTAGAATTTCTGTCAACTTCCCTCCAAAGCAGCTCGTCCAATTTGAGCTTCAGCCCATCCTCGCCTAGCGATCACGACTCTTTTTCGCTCAAGTCCATGAGCGACCCTTCTAGAGGCGACAGCTTCCTCAACATATCGGAGTTGCAAATCGCGGGCGGGCCCGCCGGCGAAGATCGGGTCCAGGCAGTTTGCTCGGAAGAGAACGGTTGGCTCTTTTGCGCTATTTACGACGGGTTCAACGGTCGAGATGCCGCTGATTTTCTTGCCGGGACGCTGTACGAAAGAATAGCGTTTCACCTTAATTTACTTGATTGGGATCAAGAATCGATAAATAATAGTAATCAGGACGGTGGTGTATTTAAGAAGAGTGTGCTTGGTAGCCTTCAACATGCAGTTGATCAGGCGGAGACGGAGTTTCTCCACATGGTGGAACAGGAAATGGACGAAAGGCCCGATTTAGTGTCTATAGGTTCTTGCGTGCTTCTTGTTTTACTGCATGGGAAGAATTTGTACGTGTTGAATCTTGGTGATAGTCGGGCTGTGCTGGCAACGTATGATAAAGGAGTCGATGGAAGTGAAAGGGAAGGGCTGACAGCTGTCCAGCTCACGGGTAGTCATACAGTTGACGATGAAGATGAAAGAACGAGGCTCTTGAATGATCATCCGGACGACCCTTGTACGGTTGTGGGTGGGAAAGTCAAAGGTAAGCTAAAGGTAACGAGGGCTTTCGGAGTTGGTTACTTGAAAAAGGTAAGGCCCTTTTATAGTTTTTTTCTTAGTATGTACATTTTCGGTTTAATATTCTGATATTCATATTTGATAACTGATAAGCAAGTAAAAAAGGACAGATTTTTTCCATGTTTTTGTGTTGAGTGTTGATTACTTAAGATACCCATGAAGATAATTGTTGTTTTCTGGTAATTAGGCTAAACCTCGGGGTAGTTTACTTGATTCTTTAATGCATATCTCCGATCACTCTCAACTTCTGTTATGCAGGACTACATGAACGATGCTTTAATGGGTATTCTTAGGGTGCGTAATCTCATAAGCCCTCCGTATGTATCGTTGGAACCCTCGTTGAGTTCGCACGAAGTCTCGAACTCAGATCATTTTGTTGTGCTCGGGAGTGACGGTTTGTTTGACTTCTTCAACAACGATGAAGTTGTGGAGCTCGTGCATTCTTATATTTTTGGAAACCCTTTCGGTGATCCAGCCAAGTTTCTGGTCGAGCAGCTTGCTGCACGAGCGGCAGAATCAGCAGGTATATATATGTTGAGTGTTGAGAAGAGAAATTAAACTAGTTTTACAATCTTCTCTTGTTAAAGGTCAAACCTTTAATGTGTCATGTTTTCAGGTTTTAGTATGGAAGAGCTGATGAGTATCCCAGCTGGCAGAAGGCGAAAATATCACGATGATGTCACTGTTATTGTGATCATCCTCGGCACGAACAAACGCACCTCAAAAGCATCGACGTGCCTATGATCACAATCACTTTTCGGCTTTTCTCTCAAGAGCAACCTCCGACTACATGACAATTCCTGGACAACATTCGCGACACCTAAAAGAGGTATGAGGTGCTGAAGCGAAAATCCGAAAAATCTCAAGGGCACATATTGATATGTTTCCAATTTCCAAAACCATCGTGTAGATGTTTTTAGTGGTAATGGTGCGAATATTCTGCACTGGTTGATGAAGATGAAATATTCCAACCCCTATCATCATCATCATCAACAAACCAAACATCAAGTGCCTGTAAAAGTTCATTTCACTTCACTTTCTATGGCCCTATTATTATCACAAAAGACTATACTATATATTCTTCTTCTTCTGCAAATAAATTAAAATTATTCAACTCCAGATTCCTAAGTTAAACTCCTTTCAGTCTTCACTTTACGCAAAATTTTATATGGCCCTATTATTACTGATTTACTTCACCGAGCGCTTGCGAATTGCTGAGTCAAATTTCGAGTCGAGCAAAATCGAGTTTGAATTTCAAATTTTATCAAGAACTCAAAATTTAATTCTAAGTCAACAAAAGCATTCTGAGTACCTATTTTACATTCATAAAATCTAACGGTGCACGACCTTCCACCTGTCATCCAACGTGTCTCTAAAGTCCCTTTGTTCCCATCCACATCACATCACATGACATGGCATCCATTCGGGTTCTCATCACTCAAAATCCGAAACGAATCCAACGGCGCACCAGCTCCCACCTGGCAATCATCCGACTGGGCATGGGATTCGTACGTGTACGGCGATGGAGGCATGTAGTAACCGGGTGCACCGCTTACCGTGGGGTGCGTCGCGTTTGCTTGTTTTGGATGCGGCACATTACGTGTAGGGCTCAGATTGATCTGATCAACGGCCCGCGTGAGCCCAACCTTCGGGATCTCCAATCCAGTGTTCGCCGGTGCACCGTCACGGCCTGGACCAGCATTGTTTTCGCTATCCCCTTTTCGCCCCTTCTTTTTCTTCTTTTTACCACCGCCACCGCTGGGGCTGGCCTTCTGCTCCGTCGCCGGCGATTTGCTCTCCACGGCCGCGGGGACGGGGTCAACTCTCACGAACTTCACCCTTGGCCCTCCTTTGACTTTGGCTTGAGGGGTATTTCCGGTATTGTTGTCGGATGGAGGGGTATTTTCGTCCTGACTGCTTCCCTCGCCGTTTGGTTTGCCGGGCTTTTTTCCCTTTTCGGCGGCGGGTTTTTCCGGCCATAACTCTGCATGCTTCCCGGTTTTGCCGAGTTTCTTGATTAGGGTTTGCGGGTCGACGTTGCCGGTGACGGTGACTTTATGCTGCTGGGAATCGATTTCGGTGGTGTAAACACCTAAATAAAAAAAACAGAGCTAAAGAGATTAATTAACAAATTTAATTAGTTTATTTTTATTTATTAATTATGATATTTAGAAGGGAAAAAAGGGGCAGCACCTTCAATGCTTTGAAGAAGTTTCTTGACTTTTGTTTTGCAGCCTTGGCAGTGGATTGAAACTTTCAGAACCCATGTCTGAGAAGAACAAATGAAAAATGAAGTTTTTACAAGAAAAATAATATAAAGTAATGTTTTTTACTGATTATTCAATGAAACAATATAGTAAGAAATTGTATGTACCTCGTATTGAAGTGGGGTTTGTTGAAGTTGTATGGAGGCCATGAGTTTTTGGAGTTCAGATCACAAGGTATAATTGAATTGAAGAAGAAGATGATGAGGTAAAGTGTAAACCTCACACTCACACAAGTGAAAAATGAAAAATGAAGTGACCTTGAAGTGGTATGTGAAAAGAGTAGTCTACTAATTTAAAAAAAAAAATGTATCCTCTAGGGATTTATTTAAACATTTTTGCTTTGAATTTAATTTCATTGCTTAAAAATTTAGAATAATTTAATTCTGAATTTTATTTTATTTTATTTTATTAATTATTTTTTACAATTTGACTTTAATATTTTCCAATTATTGTACTTTTTAAATTTTACTTATAATTATTTCAATTTTTAACTTAAAAATATTTTTTTTATTTTTATTTTTCAATCAAAAAAGATCAAAAAATGTGTACTATTTTTTAACATGCATCATTATTTGAGAATGAAAGAATACTATTCAAATTTCAAGGATACATTTCGTATGCGTATGTACTTAGTACTCCATACAAAAGTACAAAACAAGACAAGACAATACATAAGTGGCTCAATCAAGCTGCTTCCTTAAATTCATGAGAGGAGACCATCCTATTCCTATATCTATATCAATATCAATATCATTGTCCCTTTCAAGATTTATTACTACACTATACTTTTATTATACATATAATCGATTTGCTTCGTGATGTGTGAAGGAAAGGTTAACGTTATAGAGCTCATAAATGAAAATCATTGTTTACACTTCACTATGTATATAAAGTTCGAACACCACAAAAATGCGGGTGGGGATAATACAGCCAAACATATAAAGGCTTCAAGGCCTTTCCCTTTTCCAGCCTTTGGCAACAGTGAATATCATCACCATACATGTATATATTTATATTTTTTCAAAATTCAAAGTAATTACATTTTTTAATACAAGAACTTGAAAATTTGGGATCCTTCGTCTAACATCAATCTTATTGTGTAGTCGACTTCAACCACCAACCATACTAGGAGATCGACTAATTGTTTTACTCATGTTCTTATCGACCGAATTTGGCATCAACAAAACATTGAAGGACCCAAGTCAATATATAAAATAAAGATATGATTGGCCAAGTCAATATGGCGATGCTGAGCATATGTCACGCAAGTGTACACAGAAAACGTTGAAGAGTACTAATACGATAATATTGAGCTTCTATTTTCTCAATTTTCTTTGCCAGTGTATATGTATTCTTCTTCCTCCGAATCTTGAGCTGCTATTTCCCGGCTGTTTTCCATACTGATCGGACCTTCAGCCTCTTTTGCTTCTCCCGTGTCATCTTTCAGCTATAACAATTACAAAGAAGAAAAATATATGACATGTCTGACAAAACAAAGTACATAGAAAATTGAAGAAATGAAACCGTGTCATATTTCAAAACACACTGACCCCTAAGCTTCTTAGGCTACATGTAACATCTTCCTGCTGCTGCTGGAGAGTGGTCCTCAGCTCTTGAAATTCCTTTGTTCATTATCAAACAACCGAACGTAATAATAAGTGCATAGTATAATCACAGTTATAAACTAAAATTTGTATAATCTATAGCAAGGCTGCTCACTGTTCGGAGTTGCTCCACTTCGGTATTTAGAGATTTCTTGAGCTCTGAGAGTTCCTGCAGAAAGAACAAAAAAAAAGGTTTTAAAGATCAAAATCAATAAACTTAGTAGCAAAAAAGAATTAAAAGGCGTTCCGTTGCGCCCACATCTGAATTATTATAATCAGTTACACAAACATAAAGGCAATCAAGAATTCAGAGTCTTGTCAATGTAAAAACATTAAGACATGGCGACTGAGTACTGAACGTTCTTGACTTCATTGATCAGAGTTCAGAATATCCCATGAGCCAACATTGTTTATTAAGGTAAATAAAGAGGCAAGTAACAGAAATACATTTTCAGTGTACCCAATTTGAGGTCAAGAGTCAGGACCCAAGATTGCTCCAACATGAATAATAACAGAAGTGCCACGAAAAAACGCATCCATTCATTTAGAGAGTGTTTGGCTGAGCCAAATAAATTGATCTTACAAGTCGCCAGCATTTAAAAATCTGTTTCGAGAGCAAATAAGCTTTTATGGCTCATTATAAAAAAAACTTGTTTGAAAAGGTCTATCAGGTTGTATGTTTTATTTATAAGAATAAATGAGCTTGCAGTGTTGAGATAGTTTTAGTAAACTCTCGTTCAAATTAGAATAATTTTCAAAAAGCTTATAACCTTTAAAACCTTATACGAAGTTTTGAAGGGCTTATAAACTCAACCAAAAAACCTCCTGCTCAGTTAATTACTATAAAATATCATATTTCCCAATCCATTAAACGATGCACATGCTTGACGCTTCGGATTTTCTTTGTTTCACTTTTTCATAAATTATCACCTCTTTGCATTATCACACACACAAGGGATTTCTGGCCCCTCAATCATACAACCACTTTATCATTCCCGTAGTTTATTTTTGTAACTGGTCACCTTTCTTTTAAGTCTTGGACATGATCAGTTTAATTCAATTTGGTTCCAAAAGGTTATATTCCTTGGTAGTCAGAAATTGGATAGAAACTCCATGTCAGGCACCAACAAATTGGGAGGATAGTTAATCGAAAATGTCCACAAACACATACAATTACTCTAACTAACAAATGAGATTCCGAGAAAAATAGCTACTGATACTTACAGTATGGTAAACCTTAACTTGAGTGTCAAGCTTCATTCTCCAACTTTGCAAGTCCTGAAAGATTAAACAACTACAAAGTTGAATATTGAACGGCGAAAAGCAAGAGACGATATACGAACAGAGGGTTTTTAAATCAAAACTACAAATGTGACACAAATACAGAAAAAAAATAAAAAAAATACCCAATATATTTCCCCAAAATAGTTGATGAAATTGCAACAATTCTCAACTCCCACGAGATAATGTGACACAAATTGCTAATTTTCCAACTGTAACTAGATGAATAACCTAATACAACGGTTGACTAAAATCGATAGTCAACAAATGATTTAACCTGTTTCAGATTCTGTATTCGACCCAGAAGCTCTTGCCTCGATTCAGCTAGTTCCTGCAGATCCATTACGATACATATTCTTAAAACTCAATTTTTTTTAAATATCAAAAACGGCGAATGGGTTAATAAGCCTACCGCAATCTTAGGAGTGATCGGTGTTTCATTTGCTTTTATCTGCAAAAATAATTAAAAATTAAAAAAAGTGGTGCAAATATATACAGTATTTAACAAAATACTGAGTACTTGTTACCGCAGCGAGAGCAGCTGGAGAAGGAGCTGCGGGAGTTGAATCGGAGTTTTCCATCGGAAAATAATGTTTACTGGCAGGAGAGAAAATGAATGCCTTTTTGGATCTGATGTTTTTTCTTTTTCCTTTTTTTTTTTTGGAAAAATTGAATATGATGTGGAGTGAGATAAAGATGGTTTCAAATTGAATTTCAAGATTTTTGTTTTGGCGGTGGGCGGGCGAATTATTATTTTTATATATATTTTTAATGTTTTAAACATTTTAGTTAGTAAAATGTAATTTTCCATCTACTTTTAATATTTATTGAAAATTAATGATTTTAGTTAGTAAAATGTAATTTTCCATCTACTTTTAATATTTATTGAAAATTAATGGTGAGTTAAAATATTTATTACAACCTAAATATATTTTATATTTAAATAAATAAATAAAATAATTTAAAAATTAAATACAGTATCTTTTTTTATTTAAAATTTCTTTTAAAATTATTCTCTTTTTATAATGTTTTGTTATTTATAAAAAAAATAGAAATAGGAAATAAAAGAATAATTCTAAATAATATATTAAAATAATTTCACCAGAATTATGGAGTAATCATATACTCACTTGTCTCGAACTAATGTCCTGATTCTTTTGTACTTCCTTCGTCCATTAAGATATTGAACACTTTTTTTTTGTTCGTACCTTAAGTAATGAAATGTCTTTTCACAATTTTATCATTTAAATATACATTTATTAAAACTTATACCCTATTTTTTCAACTAACTAATTTATTACTTAACATCAATACTTATACTTATTATACTCCACTTTACATTATTAAACACAAAAAAAACTATTGTTTCTTATTCTACATGTCATCTTCTCTATGCACACTTAAAGCTTTAAAAGGACAAAGAAAATAATTTACAAAAAAATTAATAACATTAATTCGAGACAGAAGTAGTACTACATTAAATTATCCCTTATTATAAAGTATCAAGGGCATTATATATTCACAACATTTAAATTATCTTAGGTGGTGTAATTAAGTAATCAAATGAAATTATTAACACATACAATTATCCCTTATTCTAAATAATGCAATGGGACATTCACATTTGTTTCTTTGATCCTTTTCCCATATTACGAACTAACTAAAGAATCACAATATTTAAGTTACCTTTAATGCAAGTCATTTGCCCCATTTCACTATATGTTACTGACAAAATGAAGTAATTTTAACACTTTATACCCTTATTTTATTTTAATTTTTCATTATTTTTGTCTTATTTACCATTTATTATCGTATCAATTTTCCATTTCTTTTAAAATCAAATTTTTTTTATTAATTTAAACAAACTACTCCTATAGTTAATTTTGAAAAAGTCCAAACAAAATTTGAATTACTATTTGATTGAAATTCTGTGAATAAAATATTGTACTCCATAAAGCTAATAAATCGTACGTGGGAAAGAAAGAAACATAGAAGAAAAAAAAAAGAAAGAAGAGAATGAAGTGAAGAACAACCCTTTACATTAGATCTTCTTTTAAAAACATCTTAATTAGATCTTCTAAAATCTAAATCAATCAGAAGCTACTTCACATTCAAATCGAACATTCTCGCAGCTCAATTCTCCTGCTGAATAGCCATGGGCGGCGCCCAAGAATCCTTCATATATAGCTTCGTGGCACGTGGCACGATGGTACTGGCGGATTACACCGAGTTCACCGGCAACTTCCCGGCGATCGCCGCTCAGTGTCTCCAGAAATTGCCGTCTTCCAACAACAAGTTCACTTACAACTGCGATCATCATACTTTTAACTTTCTAGTTGAAGATGGCTACGGTAATTAATTTGTTTTTTTTTTTTACCTTTTTGTGGTATGTGTTTGATTGGGTTAAGGATTTAGGGGAATTGAAATTGAGTTTCGATCTGGGTTTCTTGGATCTGAGGTTGGAACATAAAAAAGGTCGAGTCTTTACCTTAAAAGTCACAGTGGAAGCAACTTGATAGTTTCTCAGATTCTTGATTTTATTTTTATTTATTTTTAAAAAAGAAAAGAATATCTGCTAATTAGGGCTGATGGTGATTTTAGTCTTGGATGAGTTGGATCTATTGATGAGGGTGATGCTTATATTGGATTGCATTTGTATAGATTGTGATTGATTTGGTTCGCGATCAAGCAATTTCCCAATGAGCTAAAATTGAACCCAGGTGAATGTAACTCGAGAAGCAAGTTTACAGTGTCGAGATGGATGTTTCAACTGGTGGCTAATTTTATAAATGGATTGGACCTTTTGTCAGTTTCTTGGGAATTAAGGATATTTCAAATTAAATTGTATAGTATGACCTCTCGTGATCACGTCTGGATTACCTGATTGATGCATCTCGGAAATATATTTGCAATGTTCTGTAAGTTAGTCCCTTGTAGAAGCTACCGGAAGTTGGATATGTCGGTGAGTTAGTGGTGAAACAGCTTTGGGAGAGAGGCATCTTCGGGTCTTGAGCGATTGTCTGAAAGAATTTTAAACGCATCGAGTTCTCAAAATATCACTAATTTTGTGAAGAACATGAAAGCCTTGTTCAAGAATATCTCTGTCATTACCCCCTTTGCTTTCTTGGTTTTCATGGGTTGTCAAGAATATCTGAAAGTAGGGGTAGTTACAAAAACTACCCCAGAGATTCAGTATAATTACAAAAAAGACCCAACTATCTTTTAAATTACAAATACACCTTCAATATCAGTGACTTTGTTGAAAAAGATTGGAACACCAGTTTGTGTTTTTGTTTTTGCGATTCCGTGTATGCGCAGGTCTAAAATTTGTTTGTTTATAAATTTCAATAATAATGTTAAAACTGTCCTGCTTATATTTGACACCATGCATACCTATTGTGCAGCTTATTGTGTCGTGGCTAAAGAATCTGTCGGGAAACAAATCTCAATTGCTTTCCTGGAACGTATAAAAGCCGATTTCAAAAAAAGATACAGCGGTGGTAAAGCGGGCACGGCAGCTGCGAAAAGCCTCAACAAAGAATTTGGGTACTTAGCTAGTTAGCTTCTTCTAAAAATAATGAAAAAATGATTTCTCGATATTATTTTTTCGACATTAGAGTTGTGGACTGATATGTTTTTTGGACTTGCAGACCCCTAATGAAAGAACACATGCAATATATTTTCGATCATGCGGAAGAGATTGAGAAACTACTGAAAGTCAAGGCCCAAGTTTCGGAAGTCAAAAGTATTATGCTGGAGAATATAGACAAGGTATGTGAAATGTCTATTTACAAGAACTACTCATTTAGTTTAGTCTAATTACAAGAACTACCCATTTGATCTTTAGCTATATTATTACTCGGTTTTGTATAAATGAAAGTAAATAATTTACATTAATAGTAGGGCTAAAACAGTAATGTTCTCCTGTCATGTAATGACGATCAACCCGTATGTCAGACTCTCGAAAGAGGCGAGAACTTAACCAATCTTAACGACAAGGCTGAAGACCTGCGTCATTCGGTACATAATTTCATTCTTATTTCGGCACTCTCTACTCTTGAATTTATTTGCATCCATACCCCTGAGCTTGTTCTACCCTCTTCGCGCAGGCCCAAGAGTTTAAGAAACAAGGTACACAAATCCGACGAAAGATGTGGTATCAAAATATGAAAATAAAGTTGGTTGTGCTCGGAATTATCATCCTCTTGATTCTCGTAATCTGGCTTTCTGTTTGCCATGGCTTCGACTGCACCAACTGAACTTTAGAAAAGAAAAAAAAAAGTTTTAGAGTTTGATTTGTTGATGAACTTGTTGTATGTTGTAAAATAGACAATAATTTATTTAATTTGTAATTTTTACAATTGAATTACAGTAATACTAGAAGTTTTGAGTGGTGTAATTATACAGAGCATACAAAGAAACAAAAAATGTAATTACAAACACTACCCCTCAAGTTTAGTTAATTACAAAAGAGATCCAAGATCTTTCAAAAATTACAAAGGCTATTGATATTTGTTCTGTAAATATAATGCTTCAACTCAATGAACAACAAGAATATTTGATATTTTTTACACTCCTTTTAGGATACATTGTTCATCAGCAACTATATACTGTATTCCAATTACTAACAACGAAATCAGTCGCCATAAAAATATATTTGACGTCCGAAAAGAAATCATCAATGAGTCCAAAATTCGAATAAACGAGTATATAATAGTAGTATAAATTGTCAAATATTTACAACATTTCTCAATTTAAAACATTTCCCATTTTCACAAATATATATTACAACAAATTAAGATACATCATTAACAAATTAATTACTAATTTGCACCCAAAAAAATAAAAATAAAAGACCATTTAAAAAATAAACACACACACAGACACAATACTCACAAACAACAACCTGATTTCAACCTTACAACAACAACAACAACAACAAATTGATTATTGCACATCCCTAACTTCAAACTCGTTTCGATTCTTGACAACGATGTCGTACATGTGCATGGGCTTGAACTTGTTGAAGTCCTTAGGAAGCGAGATAAGATGAACTGTGGACCTCTTATGGAACTGAAGTAGGTCGGGATCATCATAGTACCTTTCCCAACCGAGAGACGACAGTTTCTTGGCTAGGACGGAGTATGAAGTGATCACTTCGTCGGAGCCTAAATGAACCAACATTTTCTTACCATTACACTCTCCGGCATTCTCAACGAGCCTAACCACGCCATTTTTGAACACCCAAACGCCGGACATATTATGTATGTAAGATATATGAATCAATGAATAGGTAAAGAGGATAATTTGTCAAGTGTCAATATATATGGAGGTATATATATAGTGGATATATCATATTATTATTATAAAATAATTACTATAAATGTCAATGAATTGTTCTGTTCTTTATAAAATAGAACAAGGTTCTTTCTTATCAAATTAATGAAATTATAAAAAATGGAAAAAAGTTTGTTTGTTTATTTTTAAATCAGATTGCAAGCATCGCAACTTAGTGAATACAGCCTACAAAATCTTTATATATATTAGTTTATACTCTATTATACTATAAAAAAATTAATATTCTCCTATAATATATATACTAAATATAGTGAGAACCTTTGTGAAATGCATCTATTCCCATCTAATTATAATTGCATTTTGAGCAAAGAACATGTCCTAAAGTGAAAACCCTACCTATTAAGATTTAAGTGTAGTACAATTTTAAAATCCGAGTCGAGCACGTACCCACCCATCTTATATATCGAACAAAGATCGAATATTTATCTCCTACTGCTCGAGCTCGACAAGCTAAGCCAATCAATATGATGCTCGACTTGGCTACGTACAATTAAGTACCTTAAACAATCATATATACTCTCATTAATTATCACTTCAAAAATTTTGTTTGACTTTTGATTCGTC
Organism: Euphrasia arctica; assembly: GCA_014843705.1. NCBI lineage: Eukaryota > Viridiplantae > Streptophyta > Magnoliopsida > Lamiales > Orobanchaceae > Euphrasia > Euphrasia arctica. The sequence continues at coordinate 22,900 of JACOMQ010002210.1, forward strand.
AAGCTCATGTGTTAACTAGAAAGTAGAAACGTGCACGAACCCGAGTCTAAGAGTAAAAACGCAGAGTGCATGGAGATCGAACTCTTTGCCCCCCATACTATGTGGATAGGATAAGAAATAAAAGACAGTACGTTATATAGTATATATAATTATTTTCATGAATATATGATCAGACACTGTATAACCGATAGCAACTGAAGGAGAGTGAAATGTCACAGAACCCATTCAAGCAAGGTGTGGGCTTTTTTCTTCTGGAAATGTCGATAACCCGGGCCCTTATCTTCGCAAGTCAATGACGACAAATGATCGATCAATATGGTTCGATGATTAAATGCATGCATGTATATATATGATCTTCTCTAGTAATTCATTGCATCGATCTATATATCTATCGAGTGCATGCCTTTGAATAAATATCAGTTGTACTATACATTTTTATATTTATCTGTTTACTGGATTTTCTTGATATCTCGTATTTATATAGCTCCATGCCTTATTGATGACATACTATATCTCTGGATAAAAGATGCGTTCCCTAAAAAACGTGTTCAAATACATCAACATGTAACAATATATATGTACATATACAAGATGTCAAAATTAATACTTATTGATGTTGAGGTGCTTATAATATTCTTCATTTTAAGAGTCGACAAAACAAGGGTCAATCGGACCAATTAATTAGCTCGATGATGATAAGGTCGTCACGAGGCTATAGCTAGCTAGGTGTAGTTCAATTCGATCGAACCATTTTTCCTATGCAAAATATATTCAGGTGAGCGTATGTATATAGAAGTGAGACATGCATTTGATTAACACAATTTTTTTGTTTTGGGTGACAATAAATATGTACTTCCTCCGGCAACAGGACGAAAAATTTACGTATTTTTCATTTTAAACGTCTCATCACAAATTGTACTTTTCTAAAATATCAAAAAATTATATTGTTACTTCCTTATTAACTTCTCATTAAAATTTGTTTGGCGGATGGAATAAGTATTATAATACTCCTATTTATATATGATCCAATTACCAAGTGACACGCGACATCCCATGTATGTCAAAAATGGTCCAATGATCATTCAGTGACACGTTGCTTGCTGACATGTCATTGCCCCCGCTCACTCAAATTTATTCGTGCTCTCGAATTTGCTTTTCGGATATTGATGCGATTTGGATATTGCTATTTCCACCACCAACAATCCAACATGCATTTGACACGTGTCAAGCTCATATGAAACCAGAATTCCAGGGGGTACCTAGACCATTGATTTTTTTAGTACACGCAAACTCAATGATAATCAAATTCTTTCATACAGCAATTTCTTTAGTACTACCAAAAGAAAGAAGTGTGAATAATGAAACTTCGATCAAGAAAGAACTTATAAATAGAACAAGTTAATTATTACATGCCCGCGGCGACGCCTCAAATTTGGAATTCTTTGCGATTCTTGACGACAATTTCATACATGCGAACTAACTTGAACTTGGCGAAATCCCTCCCGAGTGAGATGAGATTAACCATGGACTTTTAAAAATACAATTATTTTTACTATTTCACTTACCAAATTATTTTCAAGCTCCGTAGAACCTTAGTCCTCAAGTGGATTTGCAACCGACCGTTGTTCCTTTACATGACGATTCAGATGAAATTCATAGAGAAATATATTGAACGTTGAGGAATGGAATACCAATTAATCGACAAATTTAATTAGCTATATTATCAATGAATTGACGACGACGTCAGTAGATTTTTTTTTTGTAAAATGTCAATATGATAATAATAATAAAAATGAGAGAAAGTACAAACATGCATATAAAGGTGAAATCTTACTGCTCTAATGAGTTAACAAACTAGCTCACCCTCAATAGACAAGAAAATTCTATAAGGTGTGTTTGGAAATCTTATGAATTAAGAACTACATAAGTATAATTAGCAAAATTCATTGCATGTATAAGGTGTTTCTGTAAATATTTTGACAAAAAATAATCACGAGAAGAACTAAATATGAATGGTGTGTTTGGATTACAAGAACTCAACTTTACATAGGAATCTATTTTTGTTAAATACTTGAATCCTCGTGATTCCATGAAATCTTAAGAGAGAAAAATTAAACTACACTAAATGGGATAGTGAGACAGCTTTTTTGTATTAGGACATAAAAAAACCGCTTATATACACAAAAAAGCTGTGAACATCCGAAATTGCCCTCCACTATGTCGATTCCTCAATTACCTCATAACTTTCGACAAGCTATGGATGGCGAATGTGTAGGCGAATGTTAGGTATAGCTTAGTTCAGATCCTTGTCGAATCAGATTCGTATGTCGAATCTGATGTC
>JACOMQ010002211.1:0-25234 GCA_014843705.1 Euphrasia arctica
TTTGACCACGTGCGAAAAACTAAAAACTAAAAATGAAAAATAACTAAACAAATAAATTCCAAATGTCAAAAATTAATTGGAAGTGTATTGAAAAGTCAATACACCGAGTGTAACCGTATCAGCTTCCGGATGGTGGAGTGAGGATTTTGTACGGAGTAGTACGTACACCACCCGGTCCCACAACCACCAACATTGTTCGATTTAAGGTTGTACGAGTCCTTGTTTTTCCTTGTCCGAATAACCGCCGCCGCATAGTGCCGGTGGCGGTGTTTTGTTCGGTGTCGAGAAAGTGGGTCGATTCTGGTTGGTACAACCACACCAACATTGTTAAGGTCGATGGGGTTCTTTATTGGCTGAGCCGGCGCCTCGATCCAATCAGAATGATTCTCGTGTATTTGGATTTGTCGAAAGAAAAGTGTGGGACCATCCGCATCTCGTGGCCCATCGATACATATATCGGAGCTGTATTGGTGAGCGGGGGATCGCACGAGCTTAGGTTACTGGAAGTTGACTCGTATACGGAAGGGATTGTGCATTTGAAAGTTTGGAGATTTAAGATTAATAATAATAATAATAATAATAATAATAATAACTGGATTTTAGTTCACGATAAGAGGACGTTGGCGAGGCCGACGAGTTTGAAAGTCGAGAGGTCGTCTAGGTCGAAGTCGTTCGCAGGAGCGTTTGTACATCCGACGGACGGTGATTTGGTGTTGTGTGTTTGGGATAAAAATGTTATCGAGTACAACCTCGTTGATTCTACGTATAAGAAGATCGCCGAGCTTTCGAATATTGATGATTGGACCGGTCTCAGGCAGCCGTTTCTTATGGTCGGTGATTCCGACTTGGCCGCCGGCCTTGATTTCTAATCCTTTTTGTTAGCATGATAATTTTTTTTGATTTATAATTCTTTTGTGAGCGTTTTTATTTGATTTATTAGTGTCTTCAATGAAATCAAAGAATTGATAAATAATTAATTGAGAAAGAAAGAGTAAATTTATTTATTTAGAAAAAATGTAATTCATGAGTTTATATTTAATTGATTTTTTTTATTTAAATATATTATTTTATTTAGAGAGACTTTTAATAAAGTATTTTTTAATTTAATTATTATTAATTATATAATTAAAATTTTAAAACTACTAACAATTGAACATTAAATTATAAATTTAAATTTATTGTGTGAAAGTTATAATATAAAAAATATATGTTAATTTTTTTTCTAAAAATTACTTTTATTTATTTAAAATATTTGTATAAATCCATAAAATAACACAAGTTCCGTTGAACCTTCACAGAAGAAAAAAAAGAGAGCTAGGTTTGTGAATTGCAACCAATAATGGCGAACTCGACTCAGGTTAGAGAAATCTCACCTTCTACTTTTTTTTCCTTGTTTTTCTTACTGTGATTTATGTATGAATTTGATTTTAATTGTTATATTTCAATGTTTAATTATTAGCAACGTCCGGTAAAGAAAATCAAGGTGGTTGAAGATGATGATGCAAATCACCATAATCAAGAACAAGGTACTGATTAATTAATAATTAACAAGTTTATATTTTTAATTTAATTTAATTTTGTCCCAATATAATTGTTCAATCGATTTCTGTGTATATAGTACTATGTCATGATTTTTGGAACGAAGCCCCTGAAGACTTACTAATGGAGATATTCATTCGTCTTCCCGACACTCGATCGGCCGCACGTGCCAGCACGGTTTGTCGTCGGTGGCACTCTATGATTCGTGACAACTCTCGTGAATTTATCGAGCGATTCAAGTCGCATCACCCACCGGAATATTCCCTCCCTTGGGCCCTCATTTTCCGTTCCAACTGGTGTTCCGAAGCCAATATTTGCCACCTGTATTCCGACGATTGGTTGTTTCTCCACGGGAAGCTCCCGGACAATTGCTTCGACTTCTTGCCTAATTCTTCAAACATGAAGATAAAAGCTTCGTGCATCGACTTATTCCTCGTTGGGGGGAATAACGACGACGACGAAGGCGATCTCTACGTCTGCAATCCGATCACCAAGCAATTCGCGCAGCTCCCCGCGGGCCCACACCTCGATGACGCAATTAATACCAGCGGCCTGTGGCGTGGAGTGCTAAGGCACGCGGTAGTGGGTCCCATCGCCAACATCATCGTCCGATTCAAGGTGGTGCAAATCCTTCTTTATCACCGTTATCCCCTTTTGCTAGAACACGACAACCTTATCGTGGTGGTGGTGGTGGTGTTTTGCTCCGTGTCGAGAAAGTGGGAGACGAGAAGCTTTCAGTGCCCCGGGGTAGGTTTCCACTATTTGGAAACCTACCCCGGGTTTTGTATTGGCTGGGAGAGCTGGATAACGAACGGCAAATTCTCTTGTATTTGGATTTGGAGAAAAACAAGTGTGGGACCATCGGCATCCCATCTTTCGGGGACAACCCATTCTGTCAGGATATTATCGGAGCTATACCGGTGAGTGGTGGATCGCACGAGCTTATGTTGATGCAAGTTGACGAGTGTAGGGACGGGACTGTCTATTTGAAAGTTTGGAGATTGAATAGTAATAATAATAATAATAATCGTAACGACGAGGACGATGATTATAGTAACTGGATTTTAGTACACGATAAGAGGGTGTTGGCGAGGCCGGAGAATTTGAGCGAAACGTCTTGTTCATTCAAAGAAGCGTTTGTTCATCCGACAAGCGGTGATTTGGTGTTGTGTGTTTGGGGTAAAAATGTGTTCGAGTACAACCTCGTTCATTCTACGTATAAAAAGTTCGCCGAGCTTTTGAATATTGATTCTTGGTCCGTTCTAAGACCGCCGTTTCTTATGGTCGGTGCTTCTGGCTCGCCCGCCGGCCTTGAGATATAATCCTTTTATGAACATTTTTATTTGATTTATTTAGTATCATGTACTCTCTCCATCTCATAGTAATAATAACATTTTTTTTTTTTGTAAATTACAAAGAACATGTGTCCATTACTATTTATTACGGGATGAAAGAAGTATAATTCTCTTCTTTGAACTCAAAGTGGGAGACGAGAAGCCTTCCCTGCCCCGGGGTCGATTCTGGTTGGTACGAAGGTTACCACCACACGTACAACATTGTTACGGTCGATGGGGTTTTGTATTGGATGAGAGGACGTTGGCGAGGCCGGAGAATATGAGCGAAAGGGCTTGTTCGTTTCAAGGAGCGTTTGTTCATCCGACGATGGGTGATTTGGTGTTGTGTGTTTGGGGTAAAAATGTGTTCGAGTACAACCTCGTTGATTCTACGTATAATAAGATCGCCGAGCTTTCGAGAACTGATTCTAGGGCCATTGAAAAGCCGCCGTTTCTTATGGTCGGTGCTTCCGACTCGCCCGCTGGCCTTGGTTTATAATCCTTTTGTGAGCATTTTTATTTGATTTATTTAGTTATACTCCTCTATCTCACATTAGTAATAGTGACATATTTTTTGTAATCCTTTTTGTGAGCATGATTTATTTTGATTATAATTTTTTTCAGCATTTTTATTTGATTTAGTACTGTTGGAACTCAAAGTAGCTGTGAGAATGATTTATTTTGATTAATAATCCTTTTGTTAGCATTTTTATATGTGACACGAGTCTAAAAAAAACACGAAAAAAACGTACTCCTCGATTGATCGATCTTTCCTTGGAAAAGACTAGACTATCGTCGGTGTTATGTGCATATCTCCGTTACATGATACTTTCCTTTTCGATCCATGCTCCGATTCTACCACAGATCCGCCATGAACAACTTATACTATAATACAAAGCTAGGCTGATCAGTTTTCGGAGTTAGATCATAGTAGTACTCTAAAAACTAGATATTTTATAGAGATAAAAAAAAATTTGGTCCAAAAAATGTAGTTGTTTCTCGATTTGGTCCCACGAATGTTCACTTTCCCAATTTAGTTCCAAATAAGACGAATTGAGTTTCAATTTATTCCTTTTTGGACGGAAAATTCAAAAATGACCGGAATCTGACCACGTGCCGCTCACGTGATATGAAGTCCGGCGACCTTCGCTGACTAGGCTCCACGTGCCGTCACAAGATTGGTCAACATTTCTGAAATAAAAAAAATAAATAAATAAGCCACATATTACCGCCACGTGTAAATAACTACATTAAATTTAAATGAAAAAGACAGAATAATTAAAGAATAAAAAACGCGTTCTTTCATTTCTTTACCTGCCGAAATAAAATTGAAGAACCCTAATTTTCTACTAGATTTCCCCCTTTCTCAATTCACCCAATTTACTGAACCTAATCTCAAAATTGTGTATACCCAATACCCGTAGTACGATAGTAAAGCTATTTGTTTCAATTATGAACCCTAATATGTCGAATTCCAGTGGAAATTGTGAAACAATATTTTGCTTTTGTTCGAAAGTTGCTTCAAGAGCTACGTCGTGGAAGAGTTCGAATCCAAGTCGTCGATTTGTAGGCTGTGGAAATTACCCGGTAAGAATGTAAATAACAGTGAGTTTAAATGTTTCTCCAAATTGTAGATTTTTTTGATTTTTTTTAGAATCGTGTTCGTTGCGATTTTTTAGGTGGATCGATCCACCAATGTGTGAGAGGTCAAAACAGATAATTCCCGGCTTGCTGAAACGTGTGAATGAGCTACAACCCGCAGATAGTAAACATGAAGAGGTTGTGAATGAGAACAGAGACTTAACCCTTGAGATGAAACGATTGAAATAGAAGAACTTGAAATTGAAAGAGAAGATTTTGAAGTAGAAAGAGCAAAATTTTAAGTTGAAAGAGCAGAATTCGAAGTTTACTCCTACTGCTGCCAAAATAGCTTTTTTGTTGTTGATTGCTAATGTTGCTGTTTATGCATGTGTATTGAAGTAGATTGAGTTTCTAATGTAATTGGATGTTGATGATATGTTTAGAGAGAAAAATTTTGTTGATCCCTCAAAAGGGGTCAAGTCTCGATTTGGTCCATTAAAAGGAGTCGGTTTCAATTTAGTCCTTTAAACTATAATAATGTAGTCAATTTAGTCCAATTTGATTGGAAAATTCAAATTTTCGCCGGAAAAATGACACGTGAATTTTTTCTAGGCTAACTTTGCTCATTAGGCGCCACGTGGCTCTGCCACGTGCCATCAGTTTGACCGATTTGGTCAACTAAACGAAATTTGTTTCAATTTAGTCTCTTAAATCACATAAAAAGTTAATTTAATCCAATTTGATCAGAAAATTTATTTTTTTACCAGAAAAAAGATATTAATATAGGAAAGATCAAACATTTTCTTTTCATTCAAATGAGATGAGTTAACCAACTTGTTTTGGGTCGATTATGCTGGATACGGGTTCGATCACTCGACTCACACAATAAATTTATATTACAAATGGGAATAGATCGATCATTATAAAAAAAAATAGGAATTTGATGACAGCCGGCCAGTAAGCAAAGTCGTCATCATTTCCATCATCAAGTCTGTAAAGAAATCCATACGAACGACAAGCCATCAACGAATTCCATTTTTTTGTAATGGGTCTCAGAAATTGGGTAAGGGTTGAGAGCTTCCAGAGCTCCTCTCCTACATAATCCCTTTTTCTTATTTTTATGGTCACACTTTATTTGTAATTTGTGAAAGAAATGTGATCATTGCTCTGGGACAAATGTAGTATAATTTTTCTCAATATATATTTTGTACAAATGATTTTGCATGTCTTGTCTCACTCAATTTTCCAATAAATTTTAATAATAATTAATTAATAAAAATTTATTTTATTTTTAAATTTAAAATTTTGGAGTATTTTTTAAATTATATATAAATGTACCCAAAACAAATAGTATATATTGACAATATGGTCGATTGTAGTAGTTGGTTGAACTCCCTTCATTTGATAGAAAAAAAACATCTTCAATTCTCTTTGTATATGAAAAATTGAATTTTCTAATCAAATTGGATTAAATTGATTTTTTTTTGTGATTTAAAGGACTAAATTGAAATCGATACTTTTTAGTGGACCAAATCGGTCAAGCTGATGCCCACGTGGCAGATCCACGTGGCGCCTAATCAGCAAAGTTAGCCTGAAAAAATCCACGTGTCATTTTTCCGGCGAAAATTTGAATTTTCCGATCAAATTGGACTAAATTAATTACATTTTAGTGGTTTAAGGGATTAAATTGAAATCGACTCCTTTTAGTGGACCAAATCGAGACTTGACCACTTTTGAGGGACCAACAAAATTTTTCTCTCTAAAAAGATCTCTGACCATATGGTCTTAAGTTGAGTATAGTACTAAGCAATAGTAATATCTCACTAACTAAGATTTTAAACGACTTCCCACGTGCCATATTCAGAAAGAATATAATAGCTTTACCCCTAAAATATTATGAATTTTGATATATTTTTTATTTTTTTAAATATAATTTAATATATATATATATAATAATTTATTTTAAAACAAAATAAGAACCAATAGGATTGTAACATTTGTCACAATCCAATTGGTTACATTAATTAAAACATATGAGACACCTGAGCGGTTATAACACTAAAACCGACCTTGGGCTAGGAGAGAGAGAGCTAACCATTTTCAATTTTGTTTTTTATTTTTTTATTTTTTTATTTTTTTATTTTTTTTAATCTAGGTGGCGCGCGCCGATAAACCTAGTCTTAGGCGAGCAGGCCCGTGTGGATCGGGCTCAACCCCATGAGAAACTGATTTTGTTTTTCTCTTAGCTGTCAAACAGATATACAGTAACTCATTAATACTGCGTCTCTCAAAATCAAAATTCCGATTTTCCCTCCTCCCTCCCTTTCTCCCTTTCTCTCCCTTTCTCTCTCTACTCGAGATCAAAATTTTCAGTCTCCCTCCATTGATTCTCTCTCTCACCAAGTACGAAACTTCGGAAATGGATCCACACCACCGCCACTCTGAGTCCCGCTCGCGCTCGCGCTCGCGCTCATTGGAACGCCGGGATCAGCTTCGCCGCCATAGTAATTAATTAACTAATAAATTTCTTGTTTATTGTTTTAATTTCTTTCTAATTTCACAAATCGGTAGCAGGGGAGGATGAAGAAAACACCAGTTCCCATCGCCGCTCGGAGTCACCCCGTGGTCAGGAAGAAGTCGGCCCTACAGATCGGTTTGCAGGTATTAAACCCTAAATTAACAAAAATATCTGCATGTTTAACATTCAAATTAGTTCCCGATTTTGCGAAAATACATGCGTTTTAAAATTCAATTTAATCCCATTATCCCCTTTTTCAAAAAATATGCTTAATCTTATCGAGGCCGGCCCCGTGAAGCGGGTCAGTTGGAATAATTTTACTGATTTTTGTTTTTGTTGCTTTTTCTATGAAATTTCAGATTGTTGGAATAATTTTGATTCTGTCAGCTGGATGATGACCAGAAACTTTTGGGCTGATTTGCTAGTTTAATCGAGATTATTGCGCGTTTTTAATCTGCTTTGAACGTAAATGTGGGAGACAGGAGAGTTTATGTTCAACCTATGAAAGTGATAGTCGTCGTATATATCATATATGATTGGATTCTTATTTCGAGAGAAGGGGAATAATTTTGATTTGGTCAGCTGGATGATGATCAGAAACTTATTGGTTGATTTGCTAATTTCATCGAGAATTATTGCGCGCTTTTTAATCTGCTTTGAACGTAAATGTGGGAGACAGGAGAGTTTATGTTCAACCTATGAAAATGATAGTCGTTAATATTATTGCGTAAGAATTATCGAATTATTTTTATTAAGTGACTGTTTTGTAACTTTCTCAGTTTATCGTTTGCCTGTATTTAATGATTTATAGCTATTCCGGTGGAGATCTTGCATAAGATTGTGATGGTGCATCCTTCGGCATGGGCTGGCGCTGCTGGAGTGAATAAAATTTGGAAGAGCGTTGTGGATCGTATTAGGCCAAAGTGCGACAGGGAGTATATTCTCCGTGCGAACAGAGCTGAAGAAGAAAGACTTGCAGGTGAATTGATCGAGTTCCTTAACCCCAATGAAGACCCATCTGAAGCATACCTACGGTTGTGCGCTGCTGCTGAATTTGCTGATGATGAAGTGGAAGATCCCATGCTAGAAGCAGATGAATTGGCTGGGTTGGACGGTTTATTCAAAAGTCTGCGGGAGGACCAGCAGTTGAAAAGACAAGTCGTTCGATGGACTCGTGAAGACTTTATGAGGCTACTGACTGACCCCACATTCCCACCAAGCCTGTGAGACTTTTCTGGTTTTTAGTTGTGGGCTCATATTGCTTGTCAGTCTATGACAATAGAAACATATGTAGTAGTAGTAGTAGTTTACTCTCTCTGCTGATACTACGAAATACTTATCAGTTTTGTGCAGTATATTGTTTGTAAGTCTTTGAGTCATTCTTGGAGAGTATCAATTTGGGGGTGTGGGGGTGTGGATTTACAGATTGTTTGTTTGTCAGTCTTTGACAGTAGAATCATGTTATACTCTCTTCTGGTATTATGAAATATAGAATCATGTTATACTCTCTTCTGGTATTATGAAATATAGAATCATGTTATACTCTCTTCTGGTATTATGAAATAAAGTCTTGGGGTACGACAGATTTTCTATCCATCTCGACTCTTGCTGGTTCGGCTATTTGGGGTACGACTGATTTCATATTCATGTCGAATCTTGTCTGGATGCCACCATTTCATGGCCAATTTTTTCAGATTGGTTGTAATGATTCACTCCCATTTCTTTAAATCCCACAAATTTTTTTCTATAATTTTTTGCCAAATAATCAAATTGTGAAATTCTTGACAATTTGAAAAGGCGATGTTCTATGAATTCAAGAAAAAATAATTTTTTTTGAAGAAGATATAACCGGGAGAAATACAATATGCGATTTTTACAACAAAGGTCAAAAGTTATGGACACAGATCTCATCTCAAATCGATATATGACAATCGGGCATATTAGCTAGCAGAAGAGATCGGGCTGAACCAGGTGTCGGGGCTCCAGTTTCACCTGTCGGGTTTTCTCAGTTGATGGCTCTCCAACGGGCACGTCTCCAATGTCTATAGTGTCTGGAAGCTTATCCATCAAGTCATGTCATCAGGGTATATCTGTATAATTGTAAAGTACACCATTTATCATATTGGAATCGAAAAATAGTCACAGACACAGACTCATTTTGGTGCTTGCAAACAGAAGCTAAAAGTTGAATTAGTTGTAAAAGACATTTTTATTTGTGTGAAAATCAGACTAGAAACTACACCAGAAATTTAAAACTGAAGGAGGATGAGAAAATGAAGCCGTGAAAACCTAATAAACCTCCTCTATTCAGTATGCACAATGGGGGAAAAGTTAAACTCACCATATAGATCTTACGCTTCAATGAATCTAAACATCAATAAAGATTTATTGAACAATATTATACAAAAATAACGAAGATGGTTCTTAACAACCTTGTTTCTTGGTTTGACATAAACCAAGCCAAGGATGACACACTGCAATCAAAGATAAGAGACATTAGAGAGCTAAACCTAAATATACTGAACTGACAGTAAATCGTAACAAATACCCAACCTGCCAGTGAAAATATGCTCACGAACACCAAGGATTGCGCACCCCATGATCCTCATTAAATTCCTCAAGTAGATTGCGCATCTTAAAAGCTTCTTCCAAGTAATTATCCTAAAAAAGAAGCAAGAAAAGTTGATATGTTTCCCATTCAAAGATAAACACTTCATATGACTTCTTCAAATTTACCTGGTTCATATCAATGGTCTGAAGAGCTTCCCCACGAGTAAATATAATTGCATGATTTTGGTTTTCAGGTTTGCCTTCTCCTATCTTTGCTGAACCAGGCAGCTTAATACGGTAGATTTCCTATAAAAATCAAACAAAGCCTAATCAGCCTTGAAGTAAATAAAACAACTCACTTTGGTATTAACTTTGAAGCCAAAAATAATTACCTGATCTAGATTATCCACAGCTTTAACCAGTACAGAGTGAAAAAACTTGTGATTTCCTCCACCTTCTCTTTCCTCCACTTCATCTATATATGCCACGCAAAGAGATGGAGTACTACAAAATGTAGAGAGACCGACAGTGCCATCAAATGAACTTGTTAGTATTAGGGTTGAGATGAACTATACAACAAAATCTCTACTTTGCCTTTAAGTGTAAAACTTACTTAACCATCAAATTTAAAAAGGCAGTTGCACGTCGATCTCCACTTCTCTTCTGGTTCCCATAGTTCTGGCAGGTGGAAACATAAGTGAACTCATGTCAGCTACAGCTTCCAATTGAGTATACATGAATCTTTGACTCTTCCTATCTGCTGCTGATGGTTCTGTAGCAGTTCTGTAGCCTTCAAGTACCTCTGCTCAGATTAGGAAAATAGGGTCTTATCGTTTCTCCGGTATACTTCTGTAATTAGAATCTCGAAACATTAATCTTTACAAACTGTCAGTTTGAGCAATTCACAGTTTAGCAAAGCTGTTTCTGCTAATAATGCATCATACATTATCCGCTTGTATTAAAGTTTCTACACTAAAGGAGACGTGGAAGTGTTTTGTTTTTAACGAAACAATATTTAAGACATGGGATCTTCTTTCTGTCAATTTTCATCTCATTCACGTTCTTTCTGCTTTTTATGGAATATATTTCTGTCTTACCATCATCTGTAGCCATGCCTAGAAAGAGTAATTTGGATGTAGTTCAGCAGACCTAAAACATTTATTTCAGCAGTGATAGTATATATAGTAATATATATTCAAAGGGATAAACAATGAACATGTATAACCTTTTCTCAGTCTCTCCAATGATCAAGGCGTTCAGTACTAATTTAAAGGATTCATAGCACTCATTGACACCACACTTCATATACTCATCAGCACATATACGCTTCCAAAGGTCAGCATCCTTTGATCGAAACTGAGCTGTCATATGACTCATATCTAATGCTATTGGGATCTGAAAATCCAGAGAGTCAAACATCAATATAAAGATGAATATACTACTCACTAAGTATGCGTGTTACCTTACTAGCAAGCAAAAACGGGGCCACTGAATTACTTTCAAGCTTGGATCTGAGGAATAAGGAACAAAAATCAGGTCCATCTCCCTGAGGTAGATAACTCCAGGTTTAGGTCTAGTCCAAGTGAAGTTATCAACTGTAAAATAGAATTATAGTATAGGAATTAGATATAAGAAGAAAATGCATCTCCAGGGGCTTTTCCTGTCACTTATGACATCTTCTTCACGGAAGCTAATTAAAACTGGGCAAATTTCGCAGCTTCACTTCTCCTACTAGCGTGAACCTTCAGATAGCAGCAAATAAGAAGTTCAGGAACAAGATAAATAACAACTACTTAGGGAGACAAAAATATATCAGTTTTCAGAGAGTGAAGAGATAACTCATGCAAGTGCATTGAAAGAGAGTATCTTATCCTCCTAGTTTTGTCAGATGGCACCAAATGAGCGTTGAATGCACCAGGTAAAGACTGAAAGTGTGACCTTAACATACCAAGTGTTCGAATCTGTGGAGAGACATGACAATGACGTTAGCAGCTAGTAATTCACAACTAAGTTATGGATAGCTTCCAACATCAAATTTAGATCAATTGAAAGAGAAGAGGTTAACTATTGAAAAGATCTTGATGACATATATCTATGACACCATAACTTTTTACCATGTTTTAATTGTTTTATTTTCATTCTAGTAAATAAAAAAACTGGAGAAAAGCTATAAAAGTTTCCGACATTCATGGTTAAGAAGTGGTATGAAATGACCTTGATTTTATCTCCTTGTCTATATAGTAATACTTTCATTAGGACTGAGGTTTCTTATTGGCAGATTGATAAAAAAATTGTTGGTAAAAACTCATGCTTAGATATATATATATAAAATATGATAGTGCATAAACATCAGCAAAGGAACTCCAGACAAACTCATCGGAAATTTAAGTTGAAACTAGTAAACAAATTATCTACAATAATGGGAAGTACCTCGCCAAGACGATTAAAGGCCCAAATATAACCTCCACAGAAGGTAGAAAATTTGGCATACCAAATCTGGGTGTCCATGAAGTAAACCTGAATGAAAATTGATGCAACTAATGTAACTGAGTTGTGGAGAATAATATATTACTAATATGATTAAGGTTGAAAGGAAATTGTATATGAAAATCATAGAGGTAAATATAATAATGACAAAAGAGACCCACAAGGAATAACAGGTGTCCATAGCGCAACAACTGCTTCCAAGTTATGCTTGGCTACATTTGAATAGGATTATGTCAAGATTGTGTAGCTTGAGAAGCAGGGTATAGATAAACAGATTTCAACACATACCATCTGGGAAGAACTCGTGCCAAGTGTAGTCAACACGGTTAATTCTCATTATATCTTGTGTGGGTTTTACCAGAGGTTTTATCTGATTCAAGGAAGACTCTGGAATAAGGAAAGGTGATTGCCTTGACTTAATATTCTATTGAATGACTAAAGATAATGAAGCATACCATCATAAAATAGTTGAATGCAAATTTGGAACACATACGCAACACCCAAAATAGAGTACACCTGTTAGCAATAAGGATGACAATAAGCAGTCATTGTTGATGTATAATGAAACTGATCCAAAGCATAACCAACTTAGGTGAAACATGCTTGATTAGTGCAAGTTGACTTTCATGCATTCCCCTTCCAACGTAAATTCTGCTCATGAACAGCAGAGTAGCAATAAACCATCCCTGCTCATGATATGCCAATCAGCGCCGTAGCATTGGGAAAATAAAGAAGAGGGAAGGTAAACAGCTACCGCCATGATGTACAAAGGAGGCACCCCATTAGTTTTGTCAAGAAGTGCAAGAACATCTTTGATTTTGTCCAAGGAAAATGAGTTCTTTTGGTGCACGTAACACATAGGAAGGATGATGGACCATGCCAGGCTGACAATTATCTTAAGTATGTTCCTTAGAATATCAGTGAATTTCCATCTAAGATTGCCAGGGATGTTTAGAATGAAGTCCAGAATGCCTAAAAGCAGTTTAAAAAATGATTTGTCAGTCAGTAGATTTGAAACTCTACTTAGCCTGTTAGTTAGCCATGCTCTTTGAAAAAAATGAGCGGGTACAAAATCAAACATTATTACAAGTTTTTTTTTTACCACCAGAGTACTGATATTACCTTTGCTACATCTCGGATTGATTTGAAAAACTCTTTGATCCGTCATCATGCATTGGCCAACCCAAAGAGAAGCAGTCGGATCACATATAGTAGTTTTTCAGGTCATGGTTTCATAAATAATGAAGATAATATCAATAATGAACACTATCGTCAATATAATAATTTACCAAAAACACTCGTTCAAGCCATCATAGTTGCACCAGGCTGAGTGGGGGGCTTTCCCGTTCTTGCCTTTCTTGGCTTCCTGGAAAAGACAATTACCAGTTTTTTATATTTGAAGCATTAACACATGCATTCGTTTGTGCAAAAGAGTACCTTTTCAATCACTCGGTAAAGAGGTGTAATAACTTTCCGCAAGAAAGATTCATCATCTCCACCATAAGAAGGCCTAATGTTTTCTCCAGTAACAATTCTGACATTTCCAGCTAAAAGACCATGCAGCTCATATGCCCTCTGAACAATCACAAAAGATAATATTTATGAAATGCATCTATACCACTCAAACCAGTGCTTGTCCAGGAAAATCATCTACATTAATCGGATATCATTTTTTGTAGGTACATAAACTCACATTGCGGAAAATATAGCATAAACACTCTGGTATGAATCGGACAACAAATTGGATTGTGGTCTAACATATCTAATCCTGAGATTCCACTTTCAGATGGAAATAGGTAGAGACACATACTTTATGTTGAGTTTCAGGCTTGGGGATTAGCCTAGCAAGAATATTTGCAAGCAACAAAATCAAGTGTTCCCTTTGATTCTTGACATTGTCACTCTGTAGATATCAAAGTAACAGAGTAAATTTATTCTTCATCTTAAAACAAGCATGCCAAATCATATCACTCACTGATTAAAAATTCACAAAACATGCCTGAAACCCAAACATGGCCCTCAGCCAATCAAGCAAGACCAATTAACTCCCCCGCTTTATGCCGATGTTGTACAAACGGGGCAAGCCATGTTTTAAGCCAACATTGTTCTGTAAAGCAATCACAGAACCTTTCACCTGACATCATCACATAAGATAACTCCACACTACGTGTTTAAATATGACTCGGAGGATAGGTTTTATAGAAGATGGAACCACCTCATTATCAAACACCTCCATGGAAAACGTCTTTGTGGTGGAGGATAGTATATTCACTCAAATCAAATTTTGATCAAATTCCTACAGACGATCGAATGTTTGTATATTTTACCATGCTTATCAACTCGTGTGTTTGGAATCATCTGGAGAAAGTAGGAAGTGTTTGCGAGTTGTTCGCTGAATTTAGTTGAGCTAAAAACGACATTGTGTTGTTTAAACACCTATTGAAGACCGATTAGGTAGAGCAATCAGTGTTTCCCAATTTATTTAGTTCAAGTTCTCGGTCGGGTTGCTTAACTACATTTAATTCACTTGTGTAGATCTAAAAACGACATTGTGTTGTTTAAACACCTATTGAAGACCGATTAGGTAGAGCAATCAGTGTTTCCCAATTTATTTAGTTCAAGTTCTCGGTCGGGTTGCTTAACTACATTTAATTCACTTGTGTAGATCGATTCTAACGAATCTAAGAATGTGTCAATTCATTAGTGTAGAATGAGTGATTACCGTTTACTCCTATTCGTTTTCATATCACCGTCCCAGTTGGATTGTTTAGTTCAACATCTCCCCATCAATGATGGAATAATAATTATCAACATCAATAAAAACATCTATAACATACTACCCTAAGATGAACAATAAATTCAAGACGGAATGCAACTAAGACAAAAATGTAAGCATTCTTTTATTGAAGTACACCAAGTGATAAACATAAACAAGCATAAACGAATCCTTACGAGAATCTAAAAATACAAAATTAAAAACTAAATCTATGTAGTTCGGAAATAAAAGAAACTAATTTATTACAATATTTAAATGGGCGTGAGGACTTGATAGAGCTCTCCTCGCCCAATCATTCTCAAAACACGCTGCAAACCGCCATGGAACTACTGTGAGAATTGAAAATGACTTTAAATTATGTACTTATTAAAAGACAAATAAATATAACACACACCTTCTGTCCCAAAGAAATAGACACTAAGGCCAACCCATGGCAATCTCAGAATGACACGCGGGGCATCTATTGTTGTTCATCAACCATCGAACAATGCAATGGTTATGAAAAATGTGATCGCTCGGAACACTACAATGTTTATGAACAACACGATCACAAGAAAGCGGAGTTAATTTAGTCCCATAAGCGGGAGCTTCCAAGCAAATGGGACACGACTCCATGCGAGTCAATGCTATGGCAACATTATCAACTCTTTCCCTAGGTAATTTCTTCAAATACATCCGGTGACCCGAGCTCATTGCCATGGTCTCCTCGGACAACACAGAACCCTTTGGCCTGGTTCCATCAGCCAGCACTATGCTCCGTCCCCACACTTGAAAGGGGATCAAATGATCGGGTTTGATCAGCCTAAGGACGGTGGCATCAAGCAACTCCCCTTGTAACTGAACCGTGCAAACATTCATGTACACAACAACAGGGATCACGTCGAGGGAGGCGTTTCGAGGTTCTGCCGCCGTTCGTTTGACGAAACACAAGGCCTCGTGAGCGATGTATCTAATCTCTTTCTCTGGCAACCAATACTCTCTCAGCCTGTATCCCATATCTATCCGACACACATCTACTTCATCTATCGGGAGATCTGTATTTATATCACCTAGATCTACCGGATGAATGGCCGCGAACCTCTCCGATTCTATAATCTGTTCGTCGTCGGATGAGGATTTCTTTAATACGAAATTAGTACGTACCTCGAGGATAAAGCTCCTGCGGTAACGAGCACCCAAACAATCTAACTGTGTTCGGTACGATGAGATCATCTCATCGTCCATCCCAATCTGGTACCGATATTCATATCCCGATCTCCTGAAAAATACTTCACACTCCATCGATCTTGATTAATTATTGATGAACAGAACTTCCGTAGGCTAGAGGCGGTAGCAACGATTTATGGATTAGGGTTTGTGAACGCGTGTATTTATACTATGTTGCGAAAATTTTTGGGGTTCCGCCCAAAACCCGTTAGTAAGGCCTTTTTTGGGGTCAAGGTCGAGATTGTGACTGAGCCCGTGGTCCATACCAAATTTTCAAGCTTTTCTGGCCCGTAATTTTAATAAAAATCATTTTTTTAATCTTTATTTTATTTTGAATTAATTTTTTTTATAAAATATAAGTACTCCCTCGGTCGCGACAACGCATGGGAAATAAAACTAACACGTACCGCTAAACAATATAACTACAATCACCAGGTTAATGTCATACTCTTTTCGGTGCCCGTGCCGGAAGAGAATCAGAGAGTCGTAACGACTGTATCCTCTTTCGTATGATAGAAATCGTCTGAGAAGCCACCACTCCAGACGACACCGACCGTGCCTCATGTATCCTTGTGTTCGCC
This sequence comes from Euphrasia arctica, assembly GCA_014843705.1. NCBI lineage: Eukaryota > Viridiplantae > Streptophyta > Magnoliopsida > Lamiales > Orobanchaceae > Euphrasia > Euphrasia arctica. Next base: position 16,573 of record JACOMQ010002211.1, read on the forward strand.
AAATATATTATATAATAGATCAGAGCAGCGAGAAGTCCACGATACGTGCAAGATATCAAATGTCTCTCACGCCATCGACTAGCAACCCGCAATACTGCACTATGCCAACCACCACGTAGCCATAAAAATCTCACCTCCACCTCTGCAAGCAATCATTTGAGAAGAGGCACTCAAAGAAAAGATGGGAGTGTGTCTCTGCGCTCTCCCCACCACATAACACACACGAGTCATCCCCGACCAATCCAATCTTTATCCCGAGTCGGCAACCGACCTCGGATAGTCATCAAAAGAATGAAACAATGTCGTGGGATACGTCCTGGTCCGGCCAAAAGAGCAGCCCACGACACCCGGGGACCCTCTGGGCGGAAAAGAGTATATGCCGAGTCGGAGGTATAGGTCCTTGATCGATGCAATGTGCAGCGCACTCTATCTGTCCTCCCATCTATACTCGGTAAGCCGTCTATAAGATCAACAAACTCCTCCGCAAAATCTGTTGGTCATCTCCACACCCTATCAACGATAATCATACTCAGCGACGCAGTCCTAGAAAGTCTCGTAAACTACGGTCTCAACTGATACACCTCCTCCAACCGATCAAGGGGATGCCACAAGTCCTTCCAAAGATAAAACTGCGAAACAAGTAGGTGTAAGTTGAGAAGTTAAGTAAGTGGATAAATTATGATTAAAATAATATTTTAAAATAAAAAAATTAGAATATTTTATTTTATATTTTGGAGATTGTTGAATACCAAAAAGAAAAAAAGAAAAGTGTTTCAACTTAATGATATATATATATATATATATATATTAGTTTTTTTATTTAATAATAATATTAAAATTAAATATATTATTTACCTATTCAATGTTTAAGTAATATTATTAGATATTATTATTATGTTTTACAAAAAATATTTATTACAATAAAATCACAATATTTATTTACGTACTTATAATTTTACTATATAAATATTATATTTATTATAATAGAAATATTAAAATTTTATTTTAAGCGAGTTTAGTAATTTTAATTAAATTTATTTGTTTTTGAAATCATGATTTATTATTAATTTTTATTTTATTTTTTGTGAAGTCTTCCGGTGTCAAAAATTTTTTATTGGTAAAAACAATTACTATAGAAGGTGAGACAAGTTTTAATAATTTCCACATTTAGAGCATCCCCAATGGTGGTTACCAGGTGCTAGTAGGGTGTTCAAAAAAACCGTTAAACCCGATTCGCCCGCAAACTCGACCGAAATTCGCCCAAATCCTTCGATTTAATTTTGAAAAAATTATCCGTCGATTAAAATTTTTAGCACCCACCAAAAAATGGGTGGGTATCGGTTTCGTTAGATACTACTCGCAAATAGATCGACTCGCCCGTATAAATAAATAAATAAATATATATATATATATATATATATATATATATATATATATATATATATATATATATATATATAATAAATTTTGTGTGTGGAATATGTTTTTCTTTTATATGGATCCAATAACCTATATCTTTATGTTTTGACGTATTCTCGAATTATACAATTTCGCAAATTAAGCTAGCACGAACGAAGATCATCGAAAGGAGGAGAGCGGGTCCCTATGTTGATGGGCCTTATCTACATACGGCCCAAACTTTAGTCAATTCAAGAGACCACTGTACACTAAAACCTCTATAAATTAACAGTACACCAAACTTTAAAATTTTATTAATTTAAAGAGGTTAATAATTTATCGAGTATTTTTTTCATTTAAAAAGCTAAGTCGAGACCGAAATATTCTATTAATTTAGAGAGATTATTAATATAGAGTATTAATTTATAGAAATTTTACTGTACATCGGTTGTGTCTTTTCTCATTTCTTCTTTTTTATTTGTTACTCGTTTATCTTTGGGGGGTTATTGCCGTTGTTTTTGGTGTTGAATATTCTCAGGTTTTGATAGGGATTTAGACGGTTGAGGTGATCAAGAGCCCCTAATAATTCCCATGTTTTCTTCGTTTTCTTTTTGAGGAATAACCTAAATGAACAATTTTTTAACATGCAAAAATTCATTGGTATCACTGCTCAGGTTTTAGTGGTTGGAATATAAGTGGTATCACATGGTTCCGATTATGCCAATTGGAGAATATAAATCGAGGACTACTTGACATGCAAAGATTTGAGTGAGCCATTGGGGGAGAATCCGAAAGAAATGGGTGAAAATGAATCGAACAAGCATGATATATAGAAAAGTGTTGGGGATAATTCGATATGATTGAGATTATCCAAGAATGGCCACATCAACGTAACCAAGACGAAGACAAGATTCGATGAAGGTCGTCGGATATAAGTGAGACACTTTTGGTGGACAACAAAGTCTTTTTAATGAAAACATCATGTCCTATAACTAATTATCTAGTAGAAATGAAATAATGTCCTATAACTAATTTCAAAAGGAACAAAGACTAGAGTGTCAAAACCAAACGGTTGTTTTTTCCTTGGCTCTCATTGATTTCCTAGTGTACTTGAGACAAACTCTCAAGATACTTGATTCAGTTATAGTTTTCCATAAGAAACCAAACCCTTGAGACATCATCAACACTACAACACCAATATTATTAGACAGACTCAACCCAACAGCCCGACTGACAGTGACCAATATTAAAGCACGACACTCAACCTAACAGCCCGACAGTGATACGAAACATCATACGATAGATATAGTAAAGAAACAGAAAACGAAAACATCAAGCATAACAGAAAGCAATAATTCATCAAAGGGTTATTTCAAAGTACAACAATCTCCCCAAATAAAAAAAGGTAAGAAACACAAGTACGTAAAAGCCCATAGTGCACAAACATACATTAGCTTGCCTTAAAACGACTCGTTTCACTTATTCACGAGGAGGGTAGTTTCGGCAATCATCGAGGTGACCACGTAAGGGTCCATGTTGGAAGCTGGCCTCCGATCCTCAAAGTACCCTTTCCCTTCCTTCTCTGTGTCCCTCCCAACACGGATCGATGCACCACGGTTTGCAACCCCCTAGAGGCATGCCAAAATTATTAATAAGATTTCAGATGTTTTTATATGAAAATTTTCAAACCAAAAAACCTATCTAAATAAACCCCTAATGTGAAAAGGGTATGAAACTTTACCCATTTGAAGGTGTTTATATCAGCGGTTTCGTGCTTTCCAGTGAGACGGCGTTCGTTGCCCTCGCCATAGGCAGCAATGTGTTCTTTGTGCTTGAGTCCGAGCTTTTCAATAGCTTTCTTGATAATTTCATAGCCTCCTTCTTCCCTCATAGACTTGGTGCTAAAAACGAGAGATCAATAATATTAGTATTTTTACTTTTTGTGATGTAAAATCTAATTAATCGAAAATTTTAAACATAATTTATAATTTCAGAATTGTTACCTATAGTTGGTGTGAGCACCAGCTCCATTCCAGTCACCCTTTTGGTAAAAAAAAGTATATAATTATATAATATTTGAAGTACTAAGATAAACGAGGCAGGTTAAAGTTCACCTCAATTGGCTTGGGATCAAAGGACACCACAACTCCAGCAATCTCGGTAATCCTCTGTCAAAATCGAAGATACTTTTTTTTAGCAACAAAAAGATTCTATCTAACATATATTTGCATTGACGATAAAAAGTTCTAACCATATTACCTCCAATATGTAGCGAGCTATCCACACCTCATCACCGGCTGAGATCCCAACAGATGGCCCAACTTGAAATTCCCACTGAAAGTGCAGCAAGCCGATCGTCTCAATTCTCAACTAAACGATAAAAACTAGAAGATATTCTTTGGAGTGGAGGAAGCAAATATGTACCTGGCCGGGCATCACCTCCCCATTAATGCCACTTATGTTGACTCCAGCATAAAGGCATGCCTTGTAATGAGCGTCTACGATATCACGCCCAAAAGCTTTCTCTGCTCCAATCCCACAATAGTATGGGCCCTACATCCACCCCATGACTGAGTTAAATTCATACGGGATAATATGGGTTAATAATAACGACTTTTTTGAAAAATCCAGTTTGCTGCAAAAGTCGATTTTAAAGTAAAGAACTTAATGTGTTTTCCAGAAGGGATAAAACATCGTATGCGCGTTTTCAAACTCATAACACACAGATATTAACGGGAGTTCTGATCGCATAACACATACGCGAAAGTGAAAAAAAAAAAGAAATTGCTAATCGGGGTGATGATCACCTGAGGTCCTGGAAAACCTCCTATGGGCCATCCAAGGGGCCACTTCACTTCCTTTTGCAACAGAGTGTATTCTTGCTCAATTCCATACCTACAACAAATATTTTGTTAATTTATTTACATATAAAATGTTACAGCAGTAAAAAAAACTATTACCATGGTACTTCAGCAACGACATCCGGATGGCTGAAAATCTTTGCTGCATTATGCCTCTTGTTCGTCGGAATCGGCTCACCAGCTGGTGTGTACGCATCACAAATGACCTGCAAGTCGGAGATCACATAGTTCAAAAAATGATTAAATTAAACGGGCATGTATAACCGATACAATAGAAAAATATGGAATAAACAAAAAACCACTATATGGATGGAGAATCCAGATAGCTCACCAAGATGTTGTTTCCCCTCCTGAATGGATCTTTGAAAATTGCTTGTGGGCTGTTATCATCGCATCATAATCCATCAAACTTATATGTATAAAAAAATTCAAAGAAAAGATGAAAACGATAGACGAGTTATCGAACTTACTATAGGATGACTTCACTGTCTTCTCCAGGAGCTTGGCCTGTGCTCGAACCATCGAAGTTCCATTTAGGAAGCTTCGAAGCATCACTAACTGGGCCAGAGAGTGTCTGAGAAAAACCGATATATAGTTTTATCTTATCAATACGGATTCGTTCGAAAAACAAATATTTAACTGAAAATGGTAAATTTGAAGTACCCTTGCTTTGCTCCTAATGTCCATACCGGATCCACCGATCCTGTCGATAATAATACATCAAAAATGTTAGATGAACTGAACAATTTAGAAAACTCTGACCAACCTAACCATGTACCCATTTCCACACAACTAAACGCATACGCCAGAATCCAACTACTTCGGGTACTAACTACTAAGCCAAAACAACACTTCAAAAGATAAGTATTCGAGAACAGTAATTAAATCAAACCAATACACACAAAACAAGTTTGAAAACAGAACCCAAAATCTTCATTCCATAAAATGAATCACTGAATCAGACATTTTCACAAACACACACACACACACACAGAAACAAGATCACCCGATGAGTCGACGATGAACTCGATCCGAAACACACAAAGCAAAGAACACAGGATAATCAAAAAACAAACCCCAGAACCATTTCTATTCAGAAAAAAGCTAAAATGAACAACACGAAATCCCAAAAAATAAATAAATCAAGCGATGTAAAGAAACAGAGCATGCAAGTACCAAAAAAAGGAGAGAAAAAAAACCGACCAAATATATTCCGCGATGATCTTTTCAGTTGAGTCTGTGAGGTCGAGATTGATCAAATCGGAAAGAATCGACATGATTGAAGATGAATTTTTTTTTTCTCTGATAAGAAAAATATGTAGAGCAGCGGCAAGCGGAAGGGTTTTATTTATAGGATGAGTAATGACTGATGAGTATTTGAAGGGGGTAGGAAAATACGCGTATGAGGATGAGATGAAGGCGCCTTTGATTGTCGATGAGAGAAAGAAAAGTGTGAGGATGAGATGACGACGACTTTGACGAATCTTCTAAATGAAAAAAAAAAACTTGAATCAGGATTCTCAGTTAAACTTACCCATTTACTTTAACCGCATATACTAATTTACACTTCGTTTTCCTATATTAAAATAATATTTTTATCATTTTTATTATATATTAATATATTTTATTTTATTTTTTTTAATTAAAATATATAAGCAACACCGTTTATTATTCACACTTTTCCCCAATTTTAATTATGCACAACCCCTTAAAAAAATACTTAACAATATAATTTTACTTAATTATTTTATTTTTTAACATAAAAATATATTTTACTTTTTACTCTTTAATTAAAAAATAATAATTTTCTTAATTTACTTGTTCAACCCGTGCACAAATAGTTAAAACGCAAAAAAATCATATTTTTTTAATTTGAATACAAGTTTCTTACTTTATCACCTACTTTTGAACATTTACTCATAATTATTAAAAAATTTCAATTTAAATATATTTTTTTATTTTTTACTACATTTTAGTAAAATAAGTCAAAAAATAATTTTTTTGTAATTTTATGTCCAAAAAATGTGTAAACTCCTCCGAAAAAGTACACCAATTAAAATAGAAAACACTTTATTACATCTCATATATATTTCATACTCTATATAAAGTTATTGTCCTTTTTTTTATATCTCATATATATATTTTCACATTCTAAAAAATACTATTGCACCTAGGACGGGAACTTAATAAGTTTGAATTAAGATGAACTGAATTTAAGTTTAATTAAATTTAATTTTAAAATATTGAAATAACAATAATAAAAATAAAAATAAAAAATTAAATGAATGAATTGAACTGAACTCAAGTGAAGTTTGAACTGAACTTAATATGCTTTGAACTGCAAACTAAACTTAGTAGGTCTAATAAGTTCAAAAGAACTTATCATAACTTTTCTTTTTAATATATATACAATCATACATTTGACTTTTCTCTTAATTTTTTGATGGTTTACTAAGAGTTATTTTTATTTTTTCATTTTAAATATAATTTTATTTTTAAAATTTTCATAAATATAATAAAAATAATATTTTTTTTAAAAAGTGCCGATCAAAGTATGAAAATATTACATGATAAAAAAGTACTATCTTATTTGAATTTTTTCTCATTCCAAATTAGTTCTACAATAGATATGGACTATTTATCTTTGAATGAAAGTCATTTATGAACACACAGTCATTTTATTCGATACTTTGAATAAAACACTAGCTCAAGACTTTCTCTAAATTCTTCTCTCTTTTTTCTTCTTTTTTTTTTTTTTTTTCTTTTGCTTTTTCACCCATACTTCTATATTTTTTCGACTAAAATTACTAAAGGAATAAATTTTACAGTACAATTTTGTTGGTGGGTACGTAATTGAGCCTTATATAAAAGGGCCCAGATTTATATATTGGGCCATGTGATTTATGCTTACTCCGTATTTGGGGAGTAACTTCAAAAACTGTTTGGATTTCTGACTTTCTTAATTTTTGTTTTGAGTTTTATTTTAACATAAAATTATAGTTTAATACTTGAATCTAAAGTGTCTTTATATTTACATAACGAAATTTTTATTTTTTGCACTTTAATGTATGATATATATTTTTTGCACTTTAATGTAGCTTAGCTTCGACTTTTTACGTTTCGCATAAATCTATTCTACGCACTTAGGTTTCAACTAAATTTTTTGAGCTAGGACGTGAGTTCGAATTTCGGAACTTCTATGCATACTATTTGACCTATGAAATAAGTATTTTAAATTCTAACTTGATTAAGAAATTTGAGTTATATTAAGAAAAATATTTTATTAATAATTTTAATTTGTTACTTAATTTATAGATCTTCTAGACTTATATAAACTAGGGTTTTCATGGACACAATTAAACAGCATACCCAATTATTGAGAGAGTTTATAGAAAGTAGATAATAAATATCTATTTGTATATCTATTTTTTGTAATTATTATTTCCCGGAGATGAGAAACACTCTTTAAAGTTAATAAATTCCTTTTATAAGCTTGAAAATAGGCTTTGGGCCGGATCTGGGTATGATTGGTCCCTGCTACGTCATCTAGCTACTGGTTTCCGCTTCTAACTTTTCCTTCAACTATTGGTAGTTTTTGGTAGAAGTAGTCAAAGTAGTATTCGCCTAGTCGGGGCCGGGTTGGTGAGAAGTAGTAGGAGACAGAAGATTGTGATATTACAGTAAATTTCTCGTCGTTGCTTTCGTGATTTTTTTTGTGTTAGGTTTACACGTAAATTCATTGTCTTATTTTATTGTTGATTTTTTATTTTATTCTCGTTTTATTGTTCTATATCTCGTCGATCGCGATCGAGTGACATCAAGAATTTTATCAAAAGCTAACAAAAGGTATCAAAGCATCATCATTAAAAACTAATAATTTTGATTTTTGCATTTTGTTGTTATTTTGGCTAGAAGACAGACTGGTGATTTATAGTGACATTTTCGTAATATTTTATGTATTTTACAATTCTTCAATACCACATATACCTTTTTGTAAATAAAAATATCAAAATCAATAATTTTATTAACAAAAATCTACATCTACTATTAAAAAATAAAAAAAACACAGAAATAAGGATAAATAGAAAGGGCATAAATTTGTCCAAAGATATTTATGTATATGTTATGATTATAAGGTTGAGTAATGTTTGCACACATTTTTTTATTCATTCCATAATTATTTTAACACTTCATAATATATACACAAAAAAATATTATTCTCAAATATACCTATTCATTATTCTTGTAACTAGCATTAGCACTTTTAACTAACTAAATGGGAAAGAAGTTATATCATGAACGAACTTTTTGTCACATTAATTAACCTTAAAAATGAAATGAAGTTTTTATCAATCATATCCTTTTTCATATATATATATATATATATTATATATATATATATA